>JALIGW010000008.1:18795000-18950000 GCA_023053685.1 Diadophis punctatus similis
ACATTATTCGCATCAGTCTTCATACAAAAGGAAACTGCAGCTCAACTACCCAGCAACACAAATATAAAAAACAGATTTGAAGCAAGACTCAACCTAAGCAAAAATACAGTAAGAGATCACCTATCTGAACTTAACGAATACAAAGCACCAGGACCTGACGGATTACACCCCAGAGTTCTAAAAGAACTAGCAGAAGTCATTTCAGAACCACTGCACCACATCTTCCACAAATCCTGGAACGCAGGGGAACTCCCTGAGGACTGGAAAAGAGCTGATGTGGTCCCCATCTACAAAAAAGGTAAAAAAAAACAGACCCAGGAAACTACAGACCAATCAGCCTAACATCAATACCTGGGAAAATACTGGAAAAAATAATTAAAAACCAGATCTCCCATCATCTAGAAACAAACCAAGTAATAACCAACAGCCAACATGGATTTGTTAAGAACAAGTCATGCCAAACCAACCTCATTTCATTCTTCAACACTGTGACCAAATTAGTAGACCAGCAAAATGCAGTAGACATAATATACCTGGACTTCAGCAAAGCATTTGACAAAGTAGACCACAACCTACTTCTTCATAAGCTAGAAAAAAGCGGGATAGACAGCTACACAACCAGATGGATTAACAACTGGCTGACCAACCGTACCCAGCGAGTAGTCCTCAATGGCTCTAAGTCCACATGGAGAGAAGTAAGCAGTGGCGTACCACAAGATTCCGTCCTAGGCCCAGTACTCTTTAATATCTTCATAAATGACCTAGATGAGGGAATAGCAGGAGAACTAACCAAATTTGCAGATGATACCAAGCTGGCGGGAGTAGCAAACACCCCAGAGGACAGACTCAAAATCCAGAGGGACCTTGACAGACTCGAACACTGGGCGCAAACCAATAAAATGAAATTTAACACGGAGAAAAGTAAAATTCTACACCTAGGTAAGAAGAATCAAAAATACACATACAATCTGGGTGAAACCACACTCAATAGCAGTGATTGCGAGAGGGATCTTGGAGTCTTGGTAGACAGCCAACTAAATATGAGCCAGCAGTGTGCAGCAGCAGCCAAAAAGGCCAATGCAGTCCTGAGCTGCATAAATAGAGGGATACAATCAAGGACCAGAGAGGTACTAGTACCACTCTATAAAGCCTTGGTCAGACCACACCTAGAGTACTGCATCCAGTTTTGGTCACCACACTACAAAAAAGACATTGAAACCCTAGAGAAAGCGCAGAAGAGAGCAACCAGGATGATAAAGGGTCTGGAAAATAAAACATACAAAGAGCGGTTGCAGGAACTGAGCTTGGCCAGTCTGGCGAAGAGAAGGACCAGCGGTGACATGATAGCAGTGTTCCAATACTTGAGGGGATGCCACAGAGAGGAGGGGGTCAGGCTGTTCTCTATGGCACCAGAAAGCCAAACAAGGAATAACGGATGGAAGCTGACCAAGGAGAGATTCAACTTGGAAGTGAGGAGAAACTTTCTGACGGTGAGAGCGATCAACCAGTGGAACAGCTTGCCAGCGGAGGTTGTGAGAGCCCCAACACTTGCGACCTTCAAGGGGAGACTGGACTGCCATCTGTCTCAAATGGTGTAGGAACTCCTGCTTGAGCAGGGGGTTGGACTAGATGACCTACAAGGTCCCTTCCAACTCTAATAATAAATCTAATAAATCTAAAATCTAAATCTAAAATCTTTTTAATGAAAAAATGTACCAATAAAACATATATTCAAAACAAAAAAAGAGAGCTGAATCTGGCTGAATAGCCCCTAACAGAATTTGACTCAATTGTCTTCTGATAGTTCACTATAACTTATTTGAAAGAATGCATTTTATAGGCCAGTCAAATAAAGTACTGGCTGTTCAGCTGGCTGCTGGGAACTAAAAAGCAGCTAAAACACTACATCTCTTCAGGCTTTGGAAAACTATAGTATGTTGGGGAAGAACTGATTTGCTATTTCAGCAAATGTATGTAACTCAAAAACATTTTCTTCATACTGTACAGTAAACATGCAGAAAAGGGCATGCATTATGACATCATCAGTAGTGGGTTCTAAAACCCTTTGCTACTGATTTGCGCGCTTGCGGGTAGGTGGGCAGAGCCTCCCACCATCGGCGCTACCGGTTCTTAGAACTGGGCCGAACCAGGAGCAACCCACTGCTGGACATCATGCATATGGACACCCATTAAATATTTGTGTTAGACAATCTTAGGGCTGCAGAATTTGTAATAGAACAATGTAAAATATTTGTTTGGGTTCTTTTTGCTGATATTTTGAATCATATTGTTGGTACTGCCTGAACTATGATGGCAATGATATGGTAATCCTAAGTAAACAAAAAGATAGTATCGTTTAATATGATGGTCTGATTCACTAAGCATGCTGACATAGTGTTTTGCTTGATCTTTTTTTATAGCACAGTATTTGGTTTGGCATGTTGTGCAAAAATGCCAATGGGGTTTTGTTGGGTAACATAAAGGTTGTTATGACTTCCAGGTTTGATGGAGTGATTCTTATAGCTGCCACTAAGTCTAGAAAGAGCCGTTCCTTTGAAAATTAAATGTGTCAGAATTACCTGATTCTAATTTGCTGCTTTCATTCTGGCTTGCACCACAACATCAGTACACCTTGGAAGAAAGAACTACAACAGATAAATATGATAGTGGCATATAAAACCATGTATTGCAGATACTTAGAATTTTAAGATCAACAAAGGAAAAATTAATTAGTAAAATATACAAATATTTATTGAGATACAAAATGGAAGACAAAGTCGTCAAAGAAACAATAATTAAATAGGCAAAAAACTTTAGATACAATATAGAATTGGAGAAATGGGAAAAAGTGTGGGAAATAAATATAAAATTGACTATGTCGGCGGCATTCAAGGAAAACCAGTGGAAGATGTTTTACAGATGGCACCTCCCTCCGGAAGGGCTGGCTAAGATGTACCCGAACAGTTCACCTATGTGTTGGAAGTGCAAAAAAACATATGGAATGTACTATCATTTATGGTGGACATGCCCATCAGCAAAAAAATATTGGGCTAAAATCAGAAAATGATTGGAAGAAATAATCGATCAACCCATAGATTGGAAACCTGAGACATTTTTATTGGGAATATTAAATATAAAATACTCTAAAGAAATACAATATTTAATTTTACATATAATTACGGCTGCAAGAATAGCATATGCACAGAACTGGAAAAATGATAATACACCAACTGAGGAAGAACTGATAAGAAAAATTCTGGACTGTGCAGAGATGGATAAGTTAATGAAGGAGATAAAAGAAAAGGAAGATACAGATTATTACGCAGTATGGGATAAATGGTATAATTGGCTGGAGATTAGAATAGTAAATAGGAATGAACGAGAAAACGATATAAAAGATATAATGTTTGTAAAATAACATAAAGCAATATATGTGTGTATAGAAATAAGGTATAATGGAACATTAAGAAGAAATATATGTAAAGAAGATCAGGAGGGAAAAATGTAAATAATAGAATATTACCATTATGAAACTGTTATGAAAAGGGAATATATGTGTTGTGTGTTGATGTTTGTTATGTTTTTTTGTTTTAAAAATAAAAATTTAATTAAAAAAAAAGAACGTTAAGATCATCTACTTAAACCAAATGCAGGGCCAAATACAATATTTTCCCACACAATATGTTATTAAACTGTGGAATTCTCTATTAGAAGTTTGGTAAGAGGAGCCTATTTGAATAGTTTTAAGAGACTGAAGAGATTCATGGGGACTCAGGTTATTAGTGCCCCATGATACAGAAAATTTGTAACATCCTGAATCATAGCAGAGGTGGGTTCCTACGGGTGCGGTCCAGTGCAGGCGCTCCAGTAGTATCCTGCTGATGACATAATTTAGGCGTGACGGCTCCGGTGCTGTCTGTGCCGGTCCGTGCGTGCCGCCATATTTTTTCCTAATTTTTGGCTCTCTGAGCATGCGCGGAAGTAAAATTGTCCCTCTACGCATGCGCGGAACTAAAATTATGTGCCGGGATGTCGCGATGCACACCAGTAGGAAAAGGTAAAAGGAACCTGCCCCTGAATCGTAGGCAGTATTCCTTAGATGCTGCTTGCTAGGAGGGGCCTATCCAAACTTGCAGCTTCCCAAATGCATTCTGTAGACCTGATTCAGCAGGATGTTTCCCTTTTAACAGCCAAATCAGGAAAATGAAAATCTATCCCAATTGTACTTCATTCAATTTCCTTCATCAAAGAACATACAAAAATGCCATACATATTGGCATATCACTTGTTAAAGAAAAAAGCCAGGGAATATTAACTCAAGGAAGGGCAATATAAGAAAATGGGCCTGAGGTAATTACACTGGGACTTGCTGTGTAAACAAATGTCAGAGCCAGTCTTGTTATAGAGCAGGAACAACTTGGACTCAGGCAAAAAGAAATGTCCAAATAATGATGATGGAAAACTCTTATAGGGCTCTGGGGAAGAATGAGAAAGCAGAACAGGAAATGTTTATGTAGATAAAGGAAGCCTGTGAAAGCATGGGGGCAGGGATTGTAGGAATTTCAGCCTGTTTGCCATCAAGTGGAATTGTAATTAGGAAATATGAAAGAGTCCAGAGGATAGAATGTAAAACTGCAAATTCTGAAGCTTTATGGTGCAACCCAAAATAACAATAGTTTGAAAAACTGAATTTCCAAGGTTTCACATTTGTCTCTCCAGAAGTCTACATAACCCAGTTCTGGAATAGCCAGTGTTGATCTTTCGGGTCATACTCCACAACTAATCTGTTTTCTGAGGCCTAGTGGAAGTAGCTAAAAAAGGTTGATTGGCTTTAAATAATTGGGAGATTTATGAACTTATTTGTTTTTTTTTAGCAATACCAAAGGAGAGGAACCAACTGTAGAATTGAATATTTATCACCTGTTTGTGAAATTTCCTCATTTTTTGATGGGCATCAAAATGGATAGCGTTTAAATTTGTTGTTAAATTCCACTAGCCACTCTTTGTAGTTTTCTCATGATTGTGGATTCAGAAGTTAATTATATTTTCCAAAACAAAATTGTAACTAAATCCAAGTATTTGCTGTTTGCATAGTTATCTCTCTTATCTTGCCATTTCAAGATTTTGCACAGTATTATTATTGAGGATAGTTTAAATAAAGGGTTTTTGAAAGGTCTTTGCACCCTGAAGGGCATTAAAATGAGAAATGGATATCAACATAAATGCATGTAATGATCCAAATGGGGCACAAGACAATGATTTCACAAATACACTAGTTAAAGATAATTCAGTCATTTTCAGATCACAAAAAACATTTCAGGAATATAGTGTACTGCACCATCAAAAGTTCATTCATATCTCCTGTGAAAGAGAAAATTATTATGAGAACAAATTATCAGAAGACTAGAAAATATTAAGTCTGTTATTTAAATCTATAAGTCAACTTTGTCTAAATTCAATCATAATGACAGCTGGATAGATCCTGAGATAATTAATTTCAGTACTCCAGTGCAATCAGTGAATGCCAAGTAGATTAAATGTTCTTCTTATTCCATTGTAAAAAGCTCTGGGGACAAAGTATTGGAGGAGAGAATAGCACCTGTTTTCCTTCTGAACTTTTAGAAAGTTTATTTTATGCTTGAGGCATGATTTTGTCCTGCAGACAGAATTCTTGAAAGGAAAGTTTTAAATAGGAAATCATTAAACACTCCCCTATTCTTCACACCCTTTTCCACTCGCAAGTGTTCCTTCAGTTCCTTTTTTGCAACTGGGTTATTAAGCTACCATAGAATATGTCTACAGGATAACACATTGCTCTCTTCTCCATTCTTTCCTGTGTGCCCTAGGGTGAGGACGGGGGTGAGCCTTGGTCTTCATCTGAACCCCCTCTCTCTTGTTCTACCTCTTCCCTGCTCTGCCCAGCCTGACTTTGCCCTTCCCCAGTTTCCTCCACAACCAACGGAGCCACTCCCCCACTCTCTGTCAGCTGTTTGTCTTCCATCTCCGATTCAGACTCCAACAGAGGCATGACACTATCCCTCCTGCATGGCCCCCTCCCCCAGGACAATGCTGTCAGGGAAGTTGTGGAAACCAGGCATGGAAATCGCAGACCAAACAAGGGGCATGGATGTCTGCAGCATCAACCCAGGTAAAGTCCTCCAGTCCATAATCTTCCCATGCCACAAGGTACTGAACAGTCCTGCAATTGGTGTGAATCTCAGATGTTGTAACCACTTCGTACTCTTCCTCTCTCTGAGTGGCTACTGCTCCCGGCGGCGGTGGAGCTGGCCTATGCGGACTGTTGGCTGATACTGGGACTAATAAATACAGATGAAAGACCAGGTGAATCCACATGGTCCATGGCAGGAATAGGCAAAACACCACAGGCTTGATCACCGTCTCAACCGGAAACGGTCCCAAGTAGCAGTGATTGAGGTTTTTTTACGACTGTGTCATTGGCAGGTACTATGTGGAGAGCCAAATTCGATTGCCTACAGCTAACGGCGGGACGTCACAATGATGCCAGTCTGCGAAGCATTTGTAGTCCTCCTTGGCTTTCTCCAGCTGGTGTCGGACCATTTGGTGCACAGCTTTTAACTCTTGAAGAAATGTGTCCACGGCCAGAACTGGGGAGTCAGACGGAGCCATCAGGAAGAGCCGTGGATGGAAGACGTAACTGGTGAAGAACAGGAACATGTGGGTGGATGCATGCTGAGCATTGTTGTAGGTGAGCTCTGCCACAGCCAGCACCTCCGCCCAATTGTCTTGTTGGGTGTTGCTGAAACAGCGGAGAAACTGTTCCAAGATGGCGTTCATTTTCTCTGTGCCCACGTCATCTCGGGGTGATGGGTGGATGACAGACACGCCTGTACTTGCAGTTATGTGAGTAAGGTCTGCCAAAAGCATGCCATAAATTGCACCCCACGGTCCAACACTACTCGGCAACCCATGCAACTGAAACACATGGGCAATAAATAACTGGACCATCACCCATGTGGTAGGAAGACCCGCACATGGAATAAAATGAGCCATCTTGGTGAGCATGTCCACCACCACCAATAAGGTTGTGGCACCTTTTGATGGGGGTAACTCGGTTAGGAAATCCAACGAGACTGCCCCCCAGGGTCTTTCCAGTGTGGGTAGCGGCTGCAAGAGACCAGGGGGTACACCGGTAGTGTACTTGGCCTATCTGCAGATCCCGCACAATGCCACGTATCCCGACACATCATGTCAGAGTCGCAATCACCAAAAGGTCCTGGAGACGAGGTGCAACATTTTGAAGACCCACCGCCAGACTGTCATGGCATTGGCGTAGAATGAGGCCATGAAGGGGTCCTCCTGGCACATAAATGTGGTCACGGAACTGCAACAAGTCCTCCGTATACTCCCAAGGAATCTTCTGTCTCCCGTCCTCATCCAGCTCTCAACGACGAGCCACCAAGAATGGATCCTGCCACTGCACCTCCCTAATCCTACCCCGGAGGTCCACAGGTTCTCCGGTGGCCACCAACCTCTCCAATGGAATCACCATTTGAGGCGGGATTTTGTCCTCTCTTTGGGTATATTCAGGATTCCAGGACAGCGTGTCAGCGCACTGATTCTGCCCACTTAGAACATAGGTCACCCGAAAGTCAAATCGGGCAAAAAACAGTGACCATCGCACTTGACTCTGGTTCAATGTCCGGGCCGTATGTAAATGTTCCAGGTTGCGATGGTCCATCTGAACCTTAACCTGGTGGCGGGCCCCCTCCAGATGGTGCTGCCATGTCTTGAAAGCAACCTTAACCACCAATAGTTCCTTGTCCCATATCGTATAATAGCGCTCCAGAGCCAACAGCTTCTGGGAATAATAGACACATGGGAACAAGGTGCCTGTGGGGGCATAGGCATATAGGAGCACTGCCCCAACAGCCACATCTGAGGCATCCATTTCCACCATGAATGACTGGAATGGATCAGGGTGTTTGAGGATGGGCTCGGAGGTGAAGGTGGCCTCCAAGGCATCGAAGGCTTCCTGCTTCTCAGCACTCCAATGAAACTTCTCCCCTTTCTTGAGCAGCAAAGTGGGGAATAAATGTATGATAATAGTTCACGAACCCCAACAGTCGCTGCACATTTTTGACCTGCCATGGGGGTTCCCACACCTGCAATGATTGGACTTTTTCCAGGTCCATTTCCACACCGGCAAGTGAAATACGATGACCTAGGAAGTCGATCGTGGTTTATGCGAACTGGCACTTTTCACGCTTAGCAAACAGGTGGTTGTTCTGCAAGCATTGCAACACCAGCCGCACATGTTGCCAGTGTTCCTGCAGGGATTCCGAGCAGATTAAAATGTCATCCAGGTAAACGACCACGAACTGATCTAACAAGAAAATGGAAGACGTCGTGCATAAAATGCATGAACACAGCTGGTGCATTGGTCAAGCCGAAAGGCATCACAGTATATTCAAAATGACCATACCGCATCTGGAAGGCTGTCTTCCACTCATCGCTGGCACGAACATGGACCAGGTTGTAGGCCCCCCCACAGGTCCAGCTTTGTGAAGATTTTAGCTTGACGAAGCCACTCGATCAGTTCAGGGATGGGGGGAAGCAGGTACCGGTTCCAAACTGTGATCGCATTCAACTTGCGGTAGTCACAGTGTTAGGTCTCTGTCCATAACGATTGGGTAAGACAATATATGTTTAGCTTTTAACAGAGCGATGTCTGTTTAGCTGAGGTATTGCAGACTGCCACAAGAGGGAGCTAGAGTTCACAGCTTATTTCTCTGGGAGTCCCTCTCTGTTTGTCTTTGGTCTCTGCTACTCAGTGTTCTCTGCTACTCACTAGAGCAAGACATTGTGTATGTATGCTCTGCATTTCTCTCTGTGTTGTAGTTATGTATTATAGCTAAAATGTATTTGTACTTGATAGTATTTGGATTGTTTGGATTGACTATTAAGTGTATGACTTTGGACTGTTTATAGGAAAATGCTATTTCTTAAAGTAAACTTTAACTCAAGTTAGTGTATCTGTGTGTGGCTGAGTACTTATTCACAACTGATCTCAATCTAAACGTTTCTGTATGCACAACCTTGGTAACACAAGGAATACTCTGCTAATACGTTAACACTGGTTATGGGCCCAGAGAGATATTGAGAGTTAGTGTGAATATTCAGTTTCATACTCAGACAGCTAACTTGTGGTTTACTGTTAAATTAACAATGGCACAAGTACAGTCAACTAGCTTATCCCTGATAACCAGGTTAGATGGAACTAACTATGTTTCCTGGTCTATGAAGTGCAGCTTACTTTTGCATAAAGAAGGATTATGGACTGTGGTTAATAATCCACCTGATATAACAGCTTGGGATCCAACAAATGATGAAGATAAGAAGAAAATAGCTGACTTTAACCGGGATAATAAAAAGGCTCTTAGTATTATTGGACTGACACTGAATGATCAGCAACTGGTCCATATTTGTGGTGAAGATTCTGCTGCCAAGTGTTGGAGTACCTTAAAGAGACTTTATGTTCGAGATAGTGTTGGTACGCACATACACCTTACACGTAAACTGTTCAGAGCACGTTTGTTAAAAGGTGGTGACATGTTAGCTCATTTGGAGTTTATGAAGAGAACATTACAAGAGCTACATGAAAAAGAACTGATTTTCTCAGAGTTGCATCAAGTTTATATTATTCTTTCTTCTTTGGATGACTCTTATGATGATTATGTGTATTCACTGGAAGTTTTGCCCAGAGATGAACTGACATTGACTGGCATAATAGGAAGACTGTTAGAAGAGTCTAGAAGAAGGCAAGAAAGAAAACAATAGCAATAGCAATAGCAATAGCACTTTACTTATATACCGCTTCATAGTGCTTTACAGCCCTCTCTAAGCGGTTTACAGAGTTCAGCATATTGCCCCCAACAATCTGGGTCCTCATTTTACCGACCTCGGAAGGATGGAAGGCTGAGTCAACCTTGAGCCTAGTGAGATTTGAACAGCTGAACTGCTAGACTAGCAGTCAGCCTGCAGTGGCTGCATTTAACCACTGCACCACTTCAGCTCTTACAGACAACTGTAACTGAGAGAGAAACAACCACAGGAAGAAAAACTGTCTTCAACTGCCTATATTGTTAGGAAATGTTATTCTTGTGGAGCTAAGGGTCATATAGCCAGATTCTGTAAAAAGCAGAATGCTAGTAATATGCAGAGAGCTTATAATGATGTTAGTGTAGCTATATCAAGTACAAATAAAACTGTAAGCCATGATATCTGGATAATAGACAGTGGGGCATCTCAGTGTATAACTAAAAGTAAAGAGAGATTTGTTAATATGACTAAAAGTAACCAGCATGTATCATTAGCAAATGGCTGGAAATTGAGAGTATCTGGAGAAGGTAATGCATATTGTTCATGTATTAATGAAAGTTTACCAATGTTATATGTACCTAACCATATATATAACTTACTATCTGTGAGAGAATTGGTAAAAGCAGGGTTTGTGGTAACTTTTCAGGGAGTTAAATGTTTAATTGAAAAACAAGGTAAAAGAGTTACTGCAAGATTGCATGATGGCTTATACATTATCCATGATAATCCATTAAATAAGGCTAATTCAGTTTATGAAAATAGAAAGCCTCATGACGAATGTATTCATTTGCTCCATAGACGTATGGGACATTTGAATTTCAAAATTTTAAAGAAAACTGTTGAGTTATCTAATGGTATAAAATTAAAACCTTGTGCAAGATATTTAAATTGTAATGCTTGCAATCAGGAAAAGAGCAAGGTAATTCCTGCAAACATGTTAAATGGATTTAAAACCAAGGAACCATTAGAAGTTGTATTTGCTGATCTCATTGGCCCTAAGAAACCCAGTTTAGGTGGAGCCTGTTATATATTGAGCATAGTTGATCATTTTTCTAGATATGGTTTCTGTTATCTGATGAAAACAAAAACAGAAACATATCAGCATTTTGTAAACTGGTTAAGGTTTGTTGAATGAAAACTGAATAAGAAACTTGTTAGTTTAGTAACAGATAATGGTACTGAGTTTACCAATAAGAGATTTGAAGATATGCTAAAGAGAGCTGGTATTGAACATAAGCGTTCGGCTCCTTATCGGCCACAACATAATGTGCATATTGAACGTAGAGGTCAGACATTACAGGCTATGTCTAGAACCATGATTTCAGATTCTGGTTTACCAGAGAGGCTCTGGGGTGAAGCTATAATGTGTGCTAACCATGTTTTGAACAATGTAGTGAATGCAACAACTGGTGAATTGCCATTTACTTGTTGGTATGGTAGGAAACCAAATCTTAGTTATTTGCATACATTTGGTGCACCAGCATGGGTGCATATTCCCACACAAGTAAGGTGAAAGGGACAACATAGAGCACGGAAATTATGTTTTGTAGGGTATGAATCTAATCATAGATCATTTAGATTCTGGGAGCCAGGTACTACTAGAGTATATTGTAGTGCAAGTGCTAAATTCCTTGAGCATGTTGGATGGAGTAAACTGGAACAGGAATACAAGGAACAAGATAGTATTGTTGTTGAGGATCCATTGTTTCCTGATGATTCTGATAAGAAAAGTACTGATGATAGGATAGTGAAAGAATCCTCAATAGAGGAATCATCTATGGAAGAACCACCTATGGATGATGTAGAAGATACTTCGATAGGGGAGGAAAAGGAAGAGGAAATTCCAACAACTTGTACTAAATTGCCTAGGAGGTCGACTAGGGAGAGACATCCACCTGATAGATATCAGGCAAGTATTGTATGCCAGATTAATGTGGAACCGTCTAATTATAACAAAATTAAGCTGTATCCAACAAAGGAACAGGTAGCTTGGCAGGAAGCTATGAATAAGGAATTAAAATCTTTAAAGGATCTTGAGGTATATGAAGATGTAAAGTTACCACCAGGTGAGCGTGCAATAGGTTGCAGATGGGTGTATAAATTAAAGACTGGTGTGGATGGCACTGTTACCCATAAAGCAAGATTAGTTGCTCAGGGATTTGCTCAATCAGATAAGGATTATGATGAGGTATTTGCACCTAGTCTGAGAGCAAATACATTGAGAGGACCATTAGTTTGGGCAGCTAAAAATAAATGCATAATTAATCATGTAGATGTTGAAACTGCATATCTACATGCACCTTTACAACATACCATTTATATGAGAAAGCCATTAGGTTTAAAAGATGATGGAAAAAATGATTATTGGAAATTAAAGAAAATCTTTATGGTTTAAAGCAATCAGGTTATGAATGGAATAAATGCATTGTAAAAGAATTAGTTTCCATGGATTTTAAAGCTGGTATAGCTGATCCTTGTTTATTTAGGTGAGAGAAAGATGGTTTGATTTCTCTGTTGCTATTATTTACAGATGATATAGTGATTATAACAAAGACTGAACAAGAAGCAATTGATATTGTTTCTGAATTACAAAGAAAGTTCAAGATTAGAAATTTAGGAGAAATTAAACATTATTTGGGTCTTGATATAATGAAGACAAATAGAGGATTCAAAATTTGGCAAGCTAAGAAGATTAGCCAATTGTTAATAAGATATAACCTGGAAAATTGTAAAACTGCTAAGACACCAATGGATCAGGGATTTACAAATAGTGATAGTAAATGTCCTGTGTTTGATAAGGAGATATATCAGTCTCTAATTGGTAGTCTCTCATATTTGAGTAATTGGTCTAGACCAGATATATCTTACAGCGTAAATCAACTGGCTAGATATAATGCTGAACCAAATGAAAGACATTAGCAAGCAGCTAAACGAATACTTAGATACCTAAAGCACACAATACATTATTCTTTATATTTAGAACCGAGAAATGAATTAGTGTTAACTGCATATGCTGATGCAAGTTTTGCTACTGATGCAATGACTCGCAAATCAACATCAGGTATAGTGGTAATGTTGGGTAATGCTTTAATAGGGTGGAAATCTATTAGGCAACAACATATTAGTTTATCCACTATGGAAGCAGAATTCTCGAGTTTATCATTAATGTGTACAGAATTGGTGTATTATAAACAATTGTTAAAGGATATAGGAATTACTGTACAGGAGCCATTTATTGTGTATGAAGACAATCAATCTGCATTAGTATGGCTAATAGTTTAGCTGTGAAAACAAGGTCGAAACATACTGATTTGAGATATCTGAATGTTAGACAATGAGTTCAAAATAAAATGGTTAAGTTGGAATACTGCATGACTGAACAGAATATTGCAGATCATTTCACTAAAGCGCAAGGTGCAATTAAACACAAAGAGTGTTGTGAAAACTATGGTTTAAAGATGTAAGGTATTATATATTGACCTGCCCAAAGGGGCGAATGTTAGGTCTCTGTCCATAACGATTGGGTAAGACAATATATGTTTAGCTTTTAACAGAGCGATGTCTGTTTAGCTGAGGTGTTGCAGACTGCCACAAGAGGGAGCTAGAGTTCACAGCTTATTTCTCTGGGAGTCCCTCTCTGTTTGTCTTTGGTCTCTGCTACTCAGTGTTCTCTGCTACTCACTAGAGCAAGACATTGTGTATGTATGCTCTGCATTTCTCTCTGTGTTGTAGTTATGTATTATAGCTAAAATGTATTTGTACTTGATAGTATTTGGATTGTTATTATGACTATTAAGTGTATGACTTTGGACTGTTTATAGGAAAATGCTATTTCTTAAAGTAAACTTTAACTCAAGTTAGTGTATCTGTGTGTGGCTGAGTACTTATTCACAACTGATCTCAATCTAAACGTTTCTGTATGCACAACCTTGGTAACACAAGGAATACTCTGCTAATACATTAACACACAGCACAGGTGCAGCTCCCCGAACAACTTTTTTTGGGGGTAAATTTTTTTATGTTTTCCTCTCCACAATTCCTGTACATACATCAATACATATACCTTACAACATATCAATAATATATTTAATTATACAATCCATTCAATAAATCATAGATCAACATTTTATTTTGCAACTTTTTTGAACTTCTACTCATCAGTCTGTTCTCCTTCATGTCTTAACACTCCCCTCCGTCTAACTCTCTCCATCTCTTCCTTCTACTTTCTTACTCTTTCTTTCCCCTCTCCTACTACCCTCCATTCCCTCTCTTCTCCCTACCTTTCTACTTCCTCTTCCTCCCTCTTACCTTTCCCTGAGTGGTTCTTATCCTTATTCCTCTCATTTTGAGCAGAGTGATATCATATTCTATTCCTTTTAAGATTTTCGGTGCCTCTTCTAAAATCATTATTTTTATATCATTTTCATACATGTAATTCTTTATTCTAGGTATATGTTATTAATTTAATGCTGCCTCCTTAAACCTAATTTAGTCCCCTGGGTCTACCACCATTTATTTTTAATTTATTTAATTAGTTCAAATCAACCACTATCGCTTGATGCAAAAACAAAACACATTGTTTTTCATGCCTCTTAATTTTAAGCCGTATTGCTCCCTTCCCTCACTTTATATCTTTATTCATCATTCACTTTCCCCCCTAACTCTGACATTTGCCCCAAATTCCTAATTTTTATTCAGTAATCTTTTTTTATTTTTTTTATTTATTTTTTATTTCAAAAAGTTTTATTAGTACAAAGTACAAACATTTTTCTCTTTTTCTCCCCCCCTTCCCCCCAACCCCCTCCCCTTCCCCCATCCTCCCCCCTCTCACCCACCCCACCCCCGACTTCCCAGAAAAAGCACAGGGTGTAATATTCAGTAAAAATAAGATTAAATTATACTAACAAATTCTTAATTTCAAATTTTCTCTAAATCTTTAACTCCTTGTTGCTCAAAATCTTTTAAACATAATCTAAAAATCAGGCATATTATTAATCAATTCACATTTCAATATATCAGACTGTAGATTTACTCCACTATGTATCTTTCATTTATATAATCTTTAAAATATAATAATAAAAAGAAAAGAAAGAAGAAATCTTTCTTTAACCATTTCATTCAGTTACACAACCATCAACATCATTTCCTCAATACTAAATAGATCTTCCTTCTTCCGACACTATACCTCTTCGATAAACATAAAAATTAAAACATACTAACAAATTATTAATTCCAATATTTCTCTAATTCTTTAACCCCTTCTAACTCAGAACATTTTAAGCATAATCTAAAAATCAAACACATATTTGATAACCTAACATTCCAATATATCAAATTAATAATTTCATAATCTTTAAAATATAATAATAAAAAGAGGAAAATAGAAAAACAAAGAGAAGACACAACCATCAACGTCATTTCCTCAATAGTGAATGGATCTTCTTACTGCGAAGTATCAATTTTCATTCATCTCTCCATCTGGCCTATAACTTCCCATGCTAAGACCAAATTCTAATCGTTCCTTCTTCTCGGTCGAACTTTAGATCAAACTCTTGCAGCTGTTTGTAGCTTAGTAATTTTTTGAGTTGTCAGCTCTGCTCTAGTCTGACTCTGATCTTCTGTCTCTTCTTCCACATTATAAACATCTCTCTGGTTCTGTAAATTACCTTGACTCATCAAAGCTCCTTCCATTTGAACAACTATCGATGACTCTCCTCTCTCATCTTCTATTGCTTCCTTCGTTCTTCTTCCTTCTGGAATTTTGGATATGTTGGCCTTTAACACTTTTACATAAAAATCAGTAGCTTTCAATATCGTATTGAGCCGATATCTCTTTTCCAGGTGTCTCACCACTATCCCAGTTGGAGCCTCCCATCTATATTGTACTTGCTGTTTTTTCAGTTCTTCAACCAGAAAGGCATAATCCTTTCTGGCTCTCAACATTTTAGGAGGGATTTCTTTCAATGTCATTACTTCCTGTCCATCTACCTGAAACTTATTCTTGAAAGTCGCCTGTAGAATTTCATTATGTAATGCCCTTGTAGTAAAATATATAACGATATCTCTTGGCAGATGGTGTTGTTTAGCAATCCCAGAATTGACACGATATATTTTATCAATTTGCATAGTCAAATCCTCTTTTGTCAATCCTAGTGTATATACAAATGCCTCCACCATCCTTTCTTTTAGATCTTCTCATTTTTTCTCTTTTACATCTCTTATTCTTAAAGCAAATTCCATACTTCTATATTGAATCATTAACACCTGAGCTTCAAAGTTTTCAATATTATTTTGAGTCTTATCTATATCTTCACCCAAGGTTATCATAGACTGTTTAATTTCTTCCATGTCCTGCTCCAAAATTTCCATATTTCCTACCAGTCCTTTAAGTACAAATATCATATCATTCCTCAGTTGCTGGTGTCGAGTATCAATCTCCTCTAAAACAGCCTGTATTTTTTCATTGATTTCATTAATTTTTGAGTTAACTTCCATAACAAGTTCATTCTTCATAATTTTTAAAGCATCAAATAACTTTTCAGGTGTTAAAGTCTGTGGAGGTGTAAAATAAGGAGTGGGTTGCATTCTTGAAGTATAAACAGGAGGGTGCTCAAATCCTTTGTTAAAAACAGTCTTTCCATGTTTAAAAGCCATTTAAAATTTCAGGTTAAACTTTTGGTTTTAATCCAAGATCAGAGAGAGAAGAGAATTCATCAAAGTCAGGCATTTTCAAACATTTTCAAACAAAAGGCCAAGTCCTTTATTAAAAAAAATCTTTCCAAGTTTTAAAGCCATTTAGGTTTTAAAATTAGATTTGTTATTTTATTCCAAAGTCAGAGAGAAATAAAAAAGAATTCCTCAGAGTCAGGCGTTTCCATACAGAGGGCTGCTAACGAAACTAAACTTTATAGCTTTCACTTTCCACACCCTCTGAATCTTCAATCACCATTTTGTTGCTTGTTAGCTCAGTTAATTTGTAACTTCCGAAGTGAAAGTCAGCATTGGAGTTAAAGTTAAGATACTTGCCATTCAGGTCTCCTGCCTTTCTCTGTCTGCTGTCTGCAATGAATCAAAATTTTATAAATCCCATCTTGAAAGCAGAGGCTGGTCGCAGCATCTTGCTCCGCATAAGCGGAGGCATCTGAAGTCCTGGAGCAAGTGACAGGCTGCCTGGGGAGCCCTCACCCTTCGCGCCCCAGATTGTCTCCTGGGGCACTAGGGGAGCTCTACCCTCACCTGTCGGCTCTCATCTCTCCCCTAATCCCGGGGAGAAGATTTTCAAGCCGCCAGACAGCTGTTCTGGCGGCTTTACGGGACCTCGGAACAGGCGCTCAACGAGGAGCATCCTCAATGCCTGCGGAACCAAACCGGAAGCCTATTCAGTAATCTTTATCTTCATTCTTCTGTTGGTTAAAAAATAAATTGTCCAACTCATCAGTTGCTTAATTTCAAGTAAGAACCTTATAGTAATATTAATTATTTGTTATTATAATCTTACATCATTCCAACGATTTCCATAGTCATTAAAATCATATCAATATTGTATCAATTCCATAAATTTCCCAAATTTTATATTTAAACAAATATCTTATAACTATACAGATTATGCCTTTTCCCAACATTTAATCCACTTTCATTCTTTCTTATCCTTTGTTTTCTCTATCAGTAAAACTATTCAATTATATTAAATCAAAAATTTAATCTAACACCACCAAACATTTATCCATTTAACATGAAATTATTAGCCTATATAAAAAAACTTTTTAACTAAATAATTATATTAATTCTTTTATACCGAATTCTAAACAATTAACATTCTTATCACAATTAAACCTAATATAATAATTCTAAAGAAAAAAAAACATTTCTATGAAGTTTCAACACCAATCATCCATTTTCTTTTAACTTCTCAACTATTCCCTTTTTATAAATGTATCTTCTCCATCCCCATTTCCTTAGCTTCTCCTTTCTCTTTCTCTTTCTCTTTCTTTTACTTTTGTACCAATAACTTCTCTTTCTCCAAACTCCTCTCCTTCTTTTTAAACGTATTATCTGTATAGGTCTATCTTCAATTCCTCTTAATCTTTTCTGTCTACTTCCCCCTTTTATTTATTTTTGTCACTGTGCATCCCAGTGTAATCATTATAAGTTTCAATATTATCTCTTTTATCACTATAAATCCCAGTGTAATCACTATAAATCTCCATATGTTCATCAACCTGTTCATTTTTGTTGTCTTTTTGTCCCTTTGTTTCTGTACCATCATCCATATAATCATCAATCTGTCTTTCATTTTCAATAACCTTTTCCTTTTTGTCATTGTAAATTCCCAATATATTCAGCAGTTTGCTTATTCTCTTCTAATTGCTTCTCCACTTTTTTTTGTGTCTCATTCTTTCCATTCTCATTTACTCCAAGTCCAAAAAACATCTTTTTAAATCTTCAAACCAGTCTTTCAAAAGTCCAACCAATTCTTCATAATCACTTGCCTTGATGTCATCAAAATCAATTCACAAGTCCAATACTGACAGTGGCACTATCTTGACGGGAGTGGGTGCGGCCTCCGTCCGTCATTGCGCCTGTCACTGCTGGAGCCTGGTGTTGATGTGGAGGCACAGGTGCATGAGCTCCTGCAGGGTGCGAGGGCATTCAGTGTGCACTAGCTTGTCGAAAGACGAAAGCTCTGATGAAAGACCTTCCTGGAACTGGTCCATAAGCACCGCCTCATTCCATTGCAGGTCCTGGGTGACCACCTGGAAGTCAGCGATATAGTCAGTGAGTGAGCCTCGGCCCTGCCTCAAGTCTCTCAATTGCCTGTTTGTTGTTTGGGTCCGAACAGGGTCCTCAAACATGGCCCTTAGCTGATGGCAAAACTCAGCATAATTATCCAACAATGGGTTGAGCTGGGTCAACAGGGGCATGGCCCAATACACCGCAGATCCTGACAAAAGGCTAATCAAAAACCCCACCTTATCCCAGTCAGTGGGGAAGTCCTCCGGCCGAAGGCTCATATAAAGCTGGCACTGCCCAAAAAATGCTGGAAATTGGGCCAGTGAGCCATCAAATTTATCCAGCACTGCTACCAGGCATTTGCAGCATGGCCAGACTGTTTGCATCTGTGCATTCTGCATGGTCAGGAGAGCCACCTGCTGGGCTAACTGATCATTGTCTGCTCGGAGCTGATCCATGGTCAGCCCACATAATACAGAGGAGCAAGTTGGAGGGGTTGGGAACAAATGTGATGACCTGGGGCATGGCAAAAGGCAACACAGCCAAAGAATAAGTATGAGTCCCTTTATTAGCTCCAACTTTGCCCCCAACATCCCTTTTATTCTCCGGTCTGGAGAAAAACTCTCCCACAAACCTGTAATAGTCTTTGGCTGAAAATACTCCAGTCTAATTGTTATAAGCAGAAAACTTCCAATTATAAATCCAACAAGGCAAGATAAGGTAATTAATCCAGCAGGGCAAGCAAGATAAGGAGTTCCAGAAGTGAAGTAGCATGGCAGTAAATCAAACCAGTTGGGAGGATGCCAGGAACTCAGATAAAGCAGTTAACATGAGATGAACTCAGTGTTTGTTCCCAACAACCAACCCTCCCATTTGCCTCTCCATCCCCAGATGTGCCTTGTGAAGGGAATCAGGGCCCTCGTAAGCCACACAACCCATGTTGCTCTCTTCTCCATTCTTTCCTGCATTCCCTAGGTTGAGGAGGAGGTGGACCCCCTCTCCCTTGTTCTACCTCTTCCCTGCTCTGCTCTGCCCAGCCTTTGCCCTTCCCCAGTTTCTTCCACAACCAATGGAGCCACTCTCCCGCTCTCTGTCAGTTGTTTGTCTTCCATATCTGATTCAGACTCTGGCTGAGGCATGACACATACAAACATAATGCATGTAAGGAATAGCCACATCTCTGCAAGAGTGGCTCAGAGTATTATATACATTTTACCCCATTAGAGGCAAAGTTTACCCGACACCTTCCAGTTGACGTTGTGGTGAGAACAGCTGGAAAATAGAGGGCTCTGCCAAGCCTTGCGAAATCCAGCCAGTAACCACTGTCGGGAGACTCTATTGGGTCATAGCCACCTTGTAGGGCAATGAAGGAAGGAGAGATGCTTCGCTGACCACAAGGAACTTGCAATTTCTTATTACCGTATTTTTCAGAGTATAAGACGCACCTTTTTACCCCAAAAAAGAGGGTCAAAAACTGGGTGCGTCTTATACACCGAATGGTACATTTTTGGGGGGGGAGGGAGTTGATGTGACCCTGCTTTAGTCGCGGCCACCGCCAGACCGCAGGGATGCTGCTGCCACAGCCAATGACGCCGCCGGAGCGCAGGGACACTGCTGCCGCCGCGCAGGGACACTGCCGCCAGAGCCGCCGGAGCGCATGGCCGCCTCCTCCACTGGAGCGCATGGCTGCCGCCGCCACTGGAGCACATGGCCGCCGCCGCGCAGGGACGCTGCTGCCACAGCCGCCGGAGCACATGGCCGCCGCCTCTGCTGGAGCGCATTGCCGCCGCCGCCGCACAGGGACGCTGCCGCCACAGCCGCCGGACCGCATGGCCGCTGCCTCCGTCAGAGCACAGGGCCGCCGCCGCCGCCGGAGCGCAGGGACGCTGCCACCGCTGCCGCTGCTGCCACCCCCTTGCAGCCCCCGCCGCAGGACCCGATGCCGATGCAGTCGTGTGGGGGGTTTGGGGCAGTAGCGGCGGTGGCAGCTCGCTTCGGGTAGTGGCGGGGACACCAGCTGGGACAGCGGTGGGGGTGGGGACAGCGGCGGTGGCTGGGACAGTGGCTGGGACAGTGGTGGGGGCGGGGACAGTGGTGGCTGCTGTCCCCGCCCCCACCGCTGTCCCAGCTGCTGTCCCAGCCGCCGCTGTTGTTCCCGCCCCCACCGCTGTCCCAGCTGGCGTCCCCGCCGCTACCTGAAGCGAGCCGCCACCACCGCTACTGCCCCAAACCCCCACCACCAACTGAAGCCTGCTTCCGAGGCACCGCTGCTGCCGTCCGAAGAGAGCTATCAGGTGAGAACTTTTTTAAAGGGTTTTTTTAAAGGGGTTTTTTTAAGGTTGCCAAGTGGAGGAGGAATTCTGGGAGTTGAAGTCCACAAGTTTGAAGACCCTTGCACCCCCTTGGCAAGTTTAAGCCTTGTGGACTTCAACTCCCATTCCTGAGCTAGCATGACTGGGAGTTGAAGTCCACAAGTCTTAAAGCTGTCAAGTTTGAAGTTTGTAAAAAGTGTACATGGTTGTAAAAAGTGTACATGGTTGTAAAAAGTATTCTGCTACACTGGTATTTTATTAAATAATATATTACTACACCATTTGGTTCAGAATACTTTTTTCCTTGTTTTCCCCCTCTAAAATCTAGGTGCGTCTTATACTCCGGTGCGTCTTATACTCCGAAAAATACGGTAGGTCCAAAGCAAACTCTCCTGAATGGCAGCAGGGACGATGGCCATTTTTGGCAATCACAAAGCTGGGAAAACCAGGACTGTAAGATTTGTGCTGGAGTGGTTCATGGACACAGCATTAAAACTGGGTGAGATAATTACCAACTTTTACTCTAAAGACCTGATTTAAGTACAAGAATTCTAAAAGAGAACTTCCAAGCCCAAGTGATTAAATACACGGAGAGGGGGAAAAAACTGAAAATCAAGAGATGAAAGAAGCCCAAGGGAACCTTTAAAACACAGAAAGCCTGAAAAAAACTTAAACAATTTGAAAGGTGATTTTCAGGAGAAACTGTCTTGTTTATTTGTATTTCCAAATCCCCTGGATTTATTGGATAATCAGCTGTTTTTGACAGATTGTTTAACATTGGATTTGGGAACAAGAGAGCCATCTACTGGAAGAAGAGAAGTACTATAGCACTATAGCCGCAGTATACTCAGTGAAAGTGAACTCAATACACATAAAGTCTAATACACAGAATAGAAGTAACAACATCTGGAAGACGGCCTGACCTTGACTTTATGTTAGAAGATGACTTGGATAATTTGAGAATACTTAATGTGTTTCCCTTCTAAAGATTTCTAAAAGGAACTAACTTGCAAATAACTAAATTTTATTAAAATTGGATTATGGATCTGAAAGATTGGAGGAATCTAGTGGATTAATTTGGATTTGGACTATTAATGTTATTTAACAGAACATTCTACGAGACAAGAGAAGAAAGGTGATAGAAGAAGAGAAAAAAGGAAAGTGAAATAAGAATTTAAAATTTGGATAATTGGGAAGATATATAAGTGGAAAACTATAAGGCTATAAATTACTAAAGAATGTTAAAGATCATAAATTTAGGGGTTTTGGAGGTATAATTATGGGATTGATGAAATTTTATTAAGCATGAGTTTTTAAATATTGAGACATTGGAACCATAGAAATAAACTGAGTAATTTTTTATTAAATTGTTATAAATGGATCTACAGGGGATAATGGAAGCATATGAAGACATATTCTTGATGTTAAAAACTATGTGTGAAACTATAAAGAACAATAAGGAGACAAGGGGACTGTTTAAAGACACAAAAATGAATGTAGAAGTCACAATTGGGGGGAAAAGAGCAACATGATATTCAGGAAATAGGTGAGAAATTAGAAGAAGCAGTGGAAGGGAAAAATCAAAATGAGATGCAAGAAGCTAAAAATAAAGAAGAGAAAGGATTAATAAGTAGGAATTAATTAATTAATTAATTAATTAATTAATTAATTAACCAATCAATTCCTTAAAAGTTTATAATAGAACAGAGAGAGAAAAGAAAAATCTCCTAAAAAAAGATTTAGAGGGAAAAAAAGAAAAATCCCTTTTTAAAAAAGAGGAAGTCTTGTTGATAGGTATTCAAATTATATAGCAGAAAGACACAAAGGACATCTAGAAGGGAATGTTCAGTATAAATATATCAAAATATATCAAAAAGAGCTACAAGATTCCAAGAGACAGAGATAAAAGGCTAACTAAAAAGTCAATAAATGGAATTTTAAAAAGATTAAGAAATGATGGATAATGAGAAAATATATTAATAAAATGGAAAAATACAAATAGGGAAAATAGTAGTATATATATTAACAGATAATGCAACTTATTATAACTAAAAATAAGTTAAGCTTAGTAGATGGAAATTTAGGATTAGATAATCTAATTGTATTATCAACATTAATAGTGTGTTAAAGTATATTGTAAATTTAAAATATTAAGGATTAGAAATTGTGGGGATTTTCAGATGCACTCCTGGGATTGATTAAATATTGTTAATATTTGGCTTTATTAGTAATCCTACACATTTGAAATATTGAAGTTATGGTGGAATAATGAGTAATTCTTAAAATATTAAATATTAGTAATTTAGTAGGGGATAACAAATACATGGCGCAAATAAATGTTATCTATGTTTAACTGAATTAATGGGGAAAATGATAAAGAATTATAAAGAGAGAACAGTAAGGTGACCAATCGTCCTCCTTTAGGGAGGACAGTCCTTCTTTTGTAAGTTCTGTCCTCCCTCAAAAAGTGTCCTCCTACATGTCCTCCTTTTCGATATTTGAAGACTAATCTGTTGCGCGTTATGTGACATATTTGTATTTGACATGACGATTTGTCAAGGCTCAGTACAGTGCGGTATAAGACGCGATTATGAGACGCATGCGCTCCGCACGGGAGACCTTGAGAGAGAGCGCCGCACGCAAGTGGCTTTGTTTACTTCTTACTGAAACACGACATGGCACATGCGCACGCAGTAGACTCACGGCACGTCGGCAATTGAATGACTCATGGTAATTATTTCTTTCTCAGTGAATATTCAATTATACAGAGGTAAGTACAATTCACGTTTTATTAATTCATTATCTATTTAATAATTTCCAAATATGTATAATTTTATTTACAAGTTTATACAACCCTGTTGTCAACAGAAGTGTAAAATAATTTAAATTTAAATTTTAGTGAAGTTTATTCGCTTATGTTATTAAAGTTTCAGTTGTAATAATTAATTTTATTTATTCATAATGTGGTTGCATCGTTCGTGTAGCTTTATATTTTATTTTAAATTTTAAATTTTATTTAAGGGATGGAAAAATAAAAAAAGAGGAAATGCCATTTCAACGATCAATTGAAAAAGGAATTTCCATTCCTCATATCAAAGAAAGATGCCATTGTTTTCTGCAATATTTGCAGAGGAGAATTTTGTATTGCAGTTGGGGGCAGAGCAGCTATAACAAAAAACTTGTCCACCAACAAACATAAGCAATCATTAGATGCATCAGCTTCCAGTCGTAAAGTAACAGATTTTTTTAAAACTTCAAATTATTCTGAAGATGAAAAACAGTTAGCTGCAATGGAGGGAACATTTGCATTTCATACCATAATTCACAATCAAAGTTTTTGTAGTATGGATTGTACAACTAAATTATTGAAAAAGTTTCACAATGCTAAATTTTCATGTGCCAGGACAAAATGCGAGGCTATTATTAAATCAGTATTTAAAAATTACTGTCATAAAATACTTACAGCAGACTTGAAAATTGCAGCATTTGTAACGGTTTTATCTGATGCATCAAATCATAATGAAACCAAATTGTATCCAATACTAGTAAGATATTTTAATGTTACCAAGGGGATTCAAGTAAAAATTTTAAATTTAGAATCCATTGAGGGTGAAACTGCTGAAATTTTGTCAAACCATCTATACAGAGTAATAAATGAAAACAATTTGAAATCCAAAGTTGTTGCACTAACAGCTGATAATACAAACACAAATTTTGGTGGGCGAAGACGCAAAGGGGTGAATAATGTGTATGTAAAATTACAAGATTTACTCCAAAAGAAAATACTAGGAATAGGTTGTAATGCACATATTTGTCAAATGCAATCAACACGGCATCATGTGCCATGCCAATTGATGTAGAAGTAATAATAACTACAATTTATTTGTATTTTAGTCATTTTACCGTTCATGTGGCTACTTTAAAACAATTTTGTGAAGAAGCGAATGTTGAATACAAAAAACTTTTAGGATATTCAAAAGTTAGATGGCTTGCTCTAACACCTGCTGTAGAATGTGTTCTACAATTATTTGAGCCTCTCCGTTCATATTTTTTAAGTTTAGACAAATGTCCTAAAATCCTGTAATCGTTTTTCAGTAATGAAATATCTGAGATATTAATGTATTTTGTACATAATAATCTATTTTTCACAAAATGATTCAAAAGATTGAAGGTGAACACATTTCAGCTACAGAAGTTAGTCTTATTTTGAATGACTTTATCCTTCAATATAAATCTCGATTTGAAGAAGAATTTCTTCCTTTAATTATAAAAAGAAAATTGTCAGACTTAGAGGAATAATGGAAAAGTTTATCAAAGAAGTGCAGAATTTTTACCAAACATGTTTTCAATATATCAAAGAATGGTCTGAAACAAACATCACGGGAAATAACAGTTTTCAATGGTGTTTTTTGATTTCATCGCAAGTATATTGGACAGATATTGAATCTTGTGTTGAGTTTTTATCTAAAGAAATGCCAGACATTAAAATAGATGACAATTGTCTCTTTGAAGAAATTAGAAGACTGAATGTATATTTAAATTCTGAAAAATTAATACAATGGGAAAATCAACACGTTGAAATTGATAAAAGATGAGTGGATATTTTCAGCCATTTCAAAAATGAACATATTCCATGTGAAAATTTATTTATACTTGTTCAATTTATGTTGTGCTGCCCTGGAACTAATGCAGCAGTTGAAAGAGTTTTTTCAATTGCCAATGATTTTTGGACAAGTGAGAAATCAAGATTGAATGTTGATACTCTAGCTGCAGCACTTGCCGTAAAATTTAATATGAAGGATATTTCTTGTTCAGATATTTCCAATATATTGTTAGAAGTTGATACATTGACAAAAAATATTAATTCAATGGAAAAGTACTCATTTAAATAATAATTAATAGGCATGTAAGCATAATTACAATATAAAACGTTACAAATGTTTTTATTATGCATATATCATATTATAGTGTATTATTGTTACAATGAATAAAATGTTTCTTTTATTTACGATATTTTTTCCCCAATTTATTTGTCCTCTTTTTCATTGTAAAAAAGTTGGTCACCTTAAGAATAGTATTGTTGAAGTTGGAAGATTAGGATTACACATACTATTGCTATTTGTATTATTATTGTTAGCGTTGTTTAAAAAAGATTTGACCCAGTCAATATACTGTCCACAAAGTATGGTGTGAAAAGAAAACTGCAAATAAAACATGTTTTTTAAAAAAGAGACAAAATTTACCCAATCAGAGACAAAGGTTTGTTACCAATGTGGGTCTTTATCTTCAATGGTTTCTTTGTCCAGGCCCCTGTCTCTGCCCTCCTTATCTATGGAGCATCCCTATAGCCCTGTGTCGGCCAAGTTGTTTATTCAGCAGAATGCTTTCAGGTAACTCCCTGCCGTGGTACTATCTATGAGGCAGGAAACTCCCTATTCTGGTTCCTTTATCTATAGGGCCTGATATTCCTGGGTAATGGTTTCTTCTATATTTTCAAGGATATGCCTAGCTTTGAAGTCAAGAACAGAAGCGAGACACAGAAGCGAGTTATCTGTTGGGGATCTCTGGGCTGGGGGAGAGGCGGAGCATTACGGTCATAATGGGGAGAGGTAGATATGGCGGGAGCTGAGGGGTAGACCGCTCTCAGGGAACTAGAACTCGCTGTCTCCAAGCGATTTCCTGTTCCGGCCCCTCTGAGTTGGTTCCATCTAGCTCAGCCCGAGTACCTGGTGATCGGGGAATTCAGGGCCCTGGACTCAAGCTGCTGCTGTTGAATGCCAGGTCGATTACCAACAAAGCACTCCTTGTGCGGGATTTAATCCTGGATGAAGGGGCGGACCTGGCATGCGTAACGGAGACCTGGCTGGGCCAGGAGAGGGATGTTCCCCTTTCTGAGATGTGCCCGGACGGGTTCTTAGTTCTGCATCAGCTGCGACCCCAGGGAAGGGGTGGAGGAGTGGCTATTGTAGCTCGCTGGAATCTTTGCCCTCGTAGGAGCCCTGCCCCGGAGATTGTTGTGTGTGAGATGCTCCTTCTGAAGTTGGACTTAGGGGTTCAGGTGGGCCTCTTGCTAACGTACCTGCCTCCTAGCTGAGATGCAAAGGCCCTGCCTGTGCTGCTCGAGGCAATAGCTGGGCTGGCGATTGAGTTCCCCAGGCTTATGGTGCTGGGAGTTCAACCTGCCTTCATCCGGCAAAATCCATCATTGCATTATATTCTCCTCCTATTAGTTCTACCCATAAGAAAATTATAACCATTGCATTAAATCAAAACATCCTATATATTCAGGGATTATGATATCACTATCTGCTAGGACTACTGTGTTTAAGGCAGGTGATCAGATTAAATGCCCCAATTCTTACACATTTAATCCACCCAGTCTTCCACTATTACTATATCACAAGGTTCTTCACAAGCGCATACTGGTACACAATCACAACAATGGTAACAACAACATTCAGTGAAACAATTACAATCACAGAACCAACATGTCTTGTAGGGTGCAATGTTCCACAGCTTCTTTTGGGATCTTCATCATTCTTCTCTTTAAAGAGCACTGGAGCCGCGATTCTCGACCGTGATGGCTGTATGAAGTCCCGGGCCAGGTTTTTGTCAATGTAATGCCACAACTTGTCCAGCTCTTTCAACGTCATGGAGTACATTCACTGCTTTGGCAATTTTGCCCCAGAGATGAGTTCGATAGCACAATCGGTGGGGCAGGTGCGGGAGTAGGTGATTGCACTCTTGTTCACTGAACACCTCCTCCAGGTCTGCATAGACCGAGGGGTAGGAAGGGGCTCCCTTCCTCCTGGCTCCAGCAGTCTTGCTCTCCACTCCCCCCATGCTCTACTCCTGTTGGGAAGGCCTAGGACCGATCCCTATGCATATCTTCTTATACCCATCCTCCCACCAGATCTTAGGGTCCACTTGTCCAACCAGTCCAGGCCCAGAATGAGGGACTTGGTCATCGTCACAACTACTACTAAGCGGATCATTTCCCAATGCTCCCCTATCTCCAGACTCATGGGCTTGGTCAAGTGCATGTCAAGAGCCCCCTCCAACAGGGAGCCATCAACCTGCTCAAACCTGATGGAACAGACTAACCGCCTTACTGGTAGTGCAAGCTCTTCAGTCACTGCCTGGCTGACTAAACACCTTGTGTACTCTGTATCTATCAGGGCCCCATATTTCTTGCACCGATCTGACTGGAGACTTGTCATGGTCACGGGGATGATGAATGGATGGATAGGGCTGCTTACCATTGAGTCCTTATGTGCATCGTCCCCACTGTTGTAGAGCACCTCCTGGTATTTTGCTGTTGTTGGCGCCTCACCCTTCTCTGCATCTTCTCGGCTTGGTGACCCCGCCTGACATGCCACTCTGGATTTCTCCGGGCCCAGTCATGTCAAACTCACCTGCCTCCCAGAGGCCCACACTCCCCCCCGTGGAGCTGGGGCTGGACACTCAGCTGCTTGATGGCCCAACTGATTGCAGTGGAAACAGCAGAGCATTTGCTGTTTGGCTCTGCCTGGCGGGGTCACAACCGGAGTGGCACAGGGACCGATGGCCCTCTCCACCAGTCCCCAGAGCCTGTTAACCTCATCTCCCCTGGGGGGACGGAACTCATGCAGTCCTGCATCAAGGTTGACGATGGCCTAGAACCAATCCTGCAGCTGGTTCAGGATACCCCAGTAAACACGGGCCTGATGTAACTTCGGTCCAGCCACATCCAGAACTGGTGGACTAACAGCTGCTCTGGCCAAGCCCACAGTTTACTGGCCACTCGACAGAATTCTCAGACATAGTCTGTCCAAGAGTATTGACAGATCATAGTCCGGTTTGGATGGACTTAGAAGATAGGAATGGACATAGAAGGTCATGGAGGTTAAATGAGAATTTATTTAGATATGAAGAAAATGTGATGGAATGTAAAAAACTAATGAAAGAATTTTTTGTTAATAATATGCAAAAGGGGACATCGTTGGAAATGGTGTGGGATGCAAGTAAAGCATACATGAGAGGTATTTTGATATACTTGAATAATAAACATAGAAGGAAAAAGGGGGAGAAAAGGAAAGAACTAGAGGAGAAGATTAAGAGACAAGAAATAGCTTTAATTTCTAATCCAAGAGATAAAAAAATTAAAGAGACGATTAATTTATTGAAGGGCCAATTTAATATGTTAATGGCTGATCAAGTAGCAACAAATTTACAATATGCTAAATTTAATACTTTCAGCAATGCTAATAAACCAGGAAGATGGTTGGCTTACATTTTAAGAAAGAAGCAAAAATCAAGAACTATTGAAAACATAAGATATAAGGGTAAAGAAGTTTATGAACATGGTCTTATTAAAAAATCTTTCTTAGAATTTTATTCAGATTTATATATGGAGGACAAAATTAAAGAAGAAGATATAGATAATTATTTACGGAAACAGAATATTTATATAACCACAAAAGAGCAGAGGGATATGTTAAATCAATTAATAACTTTAGAAGAAATAACAATGGCAATTAAACAGTTAAAAGTGGGTAAGGCCCCGGGGACAGATGGGTTAACTGCTGTTTACTATAAAAAATTACAGGAAGAAATGGGGGAGCCCCTTAAAGAATTATTTAATAATATTCAAAAAGGAGGTAATGTTCCCCCAACATGGAAGACATCTTTTATTTCTCTGATCCCAAAAGAGGGCTTAGATGGTACAGATCCAAAAAATTATAGACCGATTTCACTTTTAAATATAGATTATAAAATCTTTACAAAAATTTTAGCGAATAGGTTAATGACAGTCATGCAACAAATGATACATTATTATCAAACAGGGTTTTTAACTGGTAGGCAAATGAAAACTAATGTTAGACAAATTGTTAACTTATTGGAGTATCTGAGAAGCAATAACCAGATCCCCGCAGCATTAGTTTTTTTAGATGCTGAGAAAGCTTTTGATAGATTGAATTGGCGGTTCTTATTAAGATTAATAGAGAAATTACAATTGGGAGACTATTTTGTACAATCTATTGGGGCAATATATCGCAAACAAACGGCGCAAATAATAATCAATGGTGGATTAACAGATGTTTTTAACATAGAAAAGGGAACAAGACAAGGATGTCCCCTATCTCCCTTGTTGTTTATTTTGAGCTTAGAAATATTACTTAATAAAATAAGAGAGCATGATATAATAAAAGGAATAAAAATTAGACAGGAAGAATATAAGCTTCGAGCGTTTGCGGATGATCTGGTTGTTACTGTAACTCAACCATTACAATCTATTAGGATTCTGATGGATACAATTAATTTATATGGACAAGTGTCGGGTTTTAAAATAAATACAGCGAAAACAAAGATAATAGTTAAAAATATGACAAAAAACCAAAAAGAAGAAGTAGAAAAGGTAACTGGCTTTGAGATAGCTCAAAAGATTAAATATTTAGGGATTAATATTATGTCCACAAATACAAAATTATATCAACATAATTATGAACTATTGTGGTCAAAAATACAGAGGGATATGGAAAGCTGGGAGAAATTACAATTGTCATTGTTGGGTAGGATAGCTGCTGTTAAAATGAATGTTTTACCAAGGTTTTTATTTCTCTTTCAAATGATACCAATACTTTAAAAAGATGAAGTAATAAAGGAATGGCAGAAGGGTATAAATAAATTTATCTGGGCTGGGAAGAAGCCAAGGGTAAATCAGAAGATTATGCAGGATATACGTGAAAGAGGTGGTTTAAAAGTGCCTAACTTGAAATTGTATTATGAAGCAGCGGCCCTCTCAGCAGTTACAGATTGGATTAACTTAACGGAAGAGAGTGTATTAAACATTGAGGGATATGGTTTGGTATTTGGGTGGCATGCTTATTTAATATATGATAAAAAAGTAGATAAAGCTTTTAAGAGTCATATATTAAGAAATGCTTTATTGCGTGTCTGGAAAAAACACCAATCTAAATTAAATGATAAGTTACCCTTATGGACAGTACCCAGACACGCGATAGAAAATATAAACATGGAACAAAAAGTTGATAAAATTACATATAAAGAACTTCTTTCTGAAGAGGGAAATTTATTTCAATTAAAATCGTTTGAGAAATTAAGAGAAGAAGGTATAATCAGAACATGGTTTCAATACATGCAATTACAAGTTAGATGGAGAGACGATCAAAAAACTGGTATTTTGAAAAAAGAGGACAATTTGATTGTACAAATGAAAGATAAGGGCCCAATGCATATAAAGAGATTATATAATATTTTATTGGAATTAGATTCAGAAACAGAATTAGTTAAGGATTGTATGATAAAATGGGCTCAGAATATTGGTGAACCGATTATGATGGATACATGGGAAAAGATATGGGTCAGAAATGTTAAATTTACGCAGGCACAAAATTTGAGAGAAAATTTTTATAAAATGTTTTATAGATGGCATTTAGACCCAAAAAAGTTAGCTTGTATGTATCCAAATTTAGATTCTAAATGTTGGAGATGTGAATATGGGGATGCTACATATTTTCATATATGGTGGACTTGTAAAAAGATCAAGGCATTTTGGATAAAAATATGGTGGATTATACAAAATATTTTAAAGAAAAAGATCAAATTTACACCACAATTCTTTTTGTTGGGGATAATAACGGATTGTTCGGTTATAGAGACAAAGCTGGTTTTGAATTGTATATCTGCTGCCAGATTGTTGGTAGCACAATACTGGAAGAAAGAAGATATACCTACAATTGAAGAATGGACGTTGAAAATGATACATTTGGCCGAAATGGCCAAGATTTCGTCATATTTAAAGGACCACTCAAATGAAAGATATATATTGGAATGGAGTAGGTGGACTGAATATATTCAAAAAAAGTATCAGATCAAAATAATTTAAATAGTTTACTAATATTAGAAATTTGTGAAATGATATACTATATTTTCAAGCTTTTGGACTGTTAAAGAGTTAAGGATGAATGGGTATTTTTGAACTAATAACTTTTTTTTTATAGTAAGTTTTATGTTAGTTTTTTTTTAGATTTATACCTTGTGCTTCTCCTGGGAAGTCCGGGAGGGGGGAAGAGGGGAAAGGGGGAGGGGGGAGGGGGGAGGAGGGGAGAAAAATGGGGGGAAAATGTTTGTACTTTGTACCTTTAAAACTTTTCAATAAAAAAAAAGAATTCTCAGACATAGTCCACGGCCGGCCTCTTTGGATTAGGGCCAGTAGTTCTCCTTCCGCTCATTGGGCCCGGGTTCCATCATCAAAATGGACCCATAACACCTCCAGGAATAGTCCTGCATCTGCTAGTTCCCAGTTGTGTTCATTATGCAAATCAGCCACCCATTCTGCCACTTCCCCCTCCAGTGCTGCCATTACTGCTACCACCATGGCCCACTGCGAGGGATAAAACCGGGCATACTGGTCCAGCTGGCTGATGGCCTGGCTGAGGAACAATGCCAGGTGGTCCGGGTTCCCATCAAACATGGCCTGTAAGGCCGGCGGAACCCAGAGCATTGGTTGCAGCCAAAATCCCCCTGGCTGGCAGGGCCCTGTGCTGCCTGGCATGAGCCCTGTAATCCGGCACTTGAAACTGACCGCACTGATGGATGGGCAGTCGTACCCAACCTTCCTCCTCTGGATGCTGCGGGGCCAATCGGTGCAGTTCCAGCCAGCAGCAGTCCTGCGCTCTCATCCAATGCCCTCACTTGCAGAGGCTCCTGGGTGTACCGTGGTATGGCATCCCACCAGAGGCCAGGGCTGGCCGACCAGAACCGGGTCTGAGGCACCAAGCCCGGTTGAGAACCCAGCTGCTGGCCCTGCCAACTTCCAGCCACCTCAGGAACCACTTCCCAGGAAGGAAGAGACCAGGAAGGAGGGTCCTGGAAGCTGGCCTCTCCAAACCGCTCCCATAACACCTCCATAGTGTAGCTTTCTGGAGCCATTGAGTAACTCCACTCACCATCATTGTCATCTGTGAGCCTCCGCTCCCACCACTCAGACCCCTTAGCAGCATGCACTCCTGGTGTAGGCAGTCGACAGGCAGCTCCCCTCACAACTGCTGAGCTGTGCCACCAGTCTTCGGTGGTGCCAGGATCCGGAGCCACCTCCAGTGCTGGCTGGCCTTCCGCAGGCTGTGCAGTGGCCTGTGCGTCCCGTACCTTCAGTATCACCATGGGCTGCACATCATCCTCCCATGCCTCTGGCACAGGGCCCTCCTCTGGCATGGGGCCCTCCATCGGCTCCCCCTTGGCACTTACCGGTAAGTCCGGTACAGGCTCCAGCCCCTCCGCCATCTCCAGTCACCTGCCTTTCCCTTGGTGATTCCACAAAGACCAGTCCAGTGTGGTGCGGGTGAATAGGAAGGGAGTGCTGACTTCCTCTCATGTGTCCATAGCCCAGCCAAGGAAATGCAGACACAAACAAGCTTGCAAACAAGTTTACTGACTGGCTTCCGGTTTGGCTCCGCAGGAATCGCGGACGCTCCTTCCCGGGCGCCTCTTCCGAACTCCGGTAAAAGCCACCAGATCAGCTGTCTGGCGGCTTGAAAATCTTATCCCCGGGCATAGGGGAGAGATGAGAGCTTGACAGGCAGGGTAGAGCCCCCCTAGTGCCCTAGGAGTCAACCAGGGGCGCGAAGGGTGAGGGCTCCCCAGGTAGCCTGTCTCCTGCTCCAGGAGTTCGGAAGCCTCCGCTTATGCGGAGCAAGATGCTGCGATCACCGCTGCTTTCACAATGGGATCTATAATTTCTTCAAAGACTAAAGAAAGCAGACAGAGAAAGGCAGGAGTCCAGAGGGCAAGTATCAAAATCTTTAACTCCACCGCTGACTTTCACTTCGGAAGTAACAAAGAAGCGCTAAAAAGTAACAAGCAATAAAATGGTGATTGGAGATCATGGGTGTGGAAGTGAAAGTAATTAAGTTTCGTTTTGCTAGCAGCTTTTTTAATGGAAACTTTTGATCCTGAGAACTGGCTTTTTTCTTCTTGTTTTCTGACTATGGATTAAAATAATAACTTATATTTTTTAAAAAATAAAAGACTAACTGGTTTTGTATTTGGAAAGAATTTTGGCAATTAGAGGCTTGGCTTTTTCTTTGTACTCTTCTGGAAATATGGAAATGGCTTCTAAATCTGGAAAGACTATTTTGAATAAAAGAACTGAATATTCCTCTGGTTATATTTCAAGAATGAAACTTACTTCTGATTTAACACCTCCACAGTTTTTAACACCTGAAAAGTTATCTAACACTTTAAAAGTTATGAAAGATGAACTGGTTATGGAATTTAACTTAAAAATCAATGAAATGGATAAAAAAAATGCAGGCTGCTTTAAAGAGGATGGATCAACAAATGAGGGAAGATGTGTTGGAGGTTTGCAAAGGATTAGCAGTAAATACGGAAGTCTTGGAGAATAATTTGGAAATAACTAAACAAGCTTTTATAACCTCAGGGGAAAATATAGACAAAACCCAAAATGACATTGCAAATCTTGAAACAGAGGTGTTAATGACCCAATTCAGAAGCATGAAATTTGCTATAAGGGTGAGGGGCCTGAAAGAGGGAAAATATGAAGATCTGAAAGGAAGGATGGTGGAGGTTTTGGAGCAGGTGTCTGGAATGCTCAAAGAGGAACTGGCTATGCAAATTGATAAGATATACAGAGTCATGGTTTGCAAAACAAAAACACCTGCCAAGGGACATTGTAATATATTTTACCACAAGGACTTTACGGAATAGAATTATACAGGCAATGTTTAAGAATAATCTTCAGGTAAATGGCCAGGAAATAATGATACTGAAAGAAATTCCTTCTAAAATGCTTAAAGCCAGAAAAGATTACACCTTCTTGGTAGAAGAGTTTAAACCTACAGTATAAATGGGATGCACCAACAGGAATAGTGGTCAAATTTTTGGGAAAAAGATACTGGCTTAATACGACAAAGAAAGCTACTGATTTTTATGTCAACGTTTTAAAGGCTGATACATCTAAAATTCCAGAGGAAAGAAGCAGGAAAGTAACAGAGGAGGAGAAGGAAAAGCCATCTATATTTGTCCAAACCGAAAGTGCTTTGAAGATTCAAGGTGATTTGCAGAGCCAGACAGATGTGTACAACATGGAAAAGGAGACAAAGGATCAAAGTAAGAAGGGAGGCGAGCTGACAAAGTTAAAATCTTCAAGCTTTAAAAGGTTGTAATAATTAGAATTAAAAATTTGATTGAGAGGAAGGACTGGTTAAAGTTTGGTGTTAGTGTTGAAATTTATAGGATGGATGGAGAGACTAATATGTTTGTTTTTCCTTTTTTCCATTTCTTTTATTATTATTATTATTATTATTATTATTATTATTATTATTATTATTATTATTATTATTATTATTATTATTATTATTATTATTATTATTATTATTATTATTATTATTATTATTATTATTATTATTAATGATTTGATATATTGTAACATTATGTTATTAATATCGTGTCTGATTTTATGATTAAGAGTTAGGAGTTAGGAGTTAAGGTTTTTGAGGTATAAGGGGTTAGAAATTTTAAAATACAGGAATTAACAACCTGATAGATATTTTAAATATTTAGGTATTTTGAATAGGCATAAATACTTAATGTTTATTCATAAACTACGTAATATTTACTTAAGTTTTATTTAATTTTGAGGGAATGTAGTGTGTTGTAACTGATTGAAATGATTCTCTCTTTTTCTTATTTTTATTTTTCTCTTTTTCTTATTTTTATTTTTTTCTATTTTTACTAGATTATATATAGATTATATAAAGGATAGATGTTTAGTGGTGTAAATTACCAGCCCGAGATATTGAACGGTGTTGGATTAGTAATACGCTTGCTTTTTTTCACTTTTGATTATGTTTTAAAAAGTTTTGAATAATTAGGAGTTAAAGACTCAAAGAAATGTGGAAGTCAAGAATTTCTTGTTAACTTAATTTAAATTTATTTTATTGAATATTATGCCCTGTACTTTCTCTGGGAAGCCGGGGTGGTGGTGGGGGGGAGGGGAGAGGGGGGAGGGTAAGGGGGGTTGGGGTTAGGGGGGAAGGGGGGGAGAAAAGAGAAAAATGTTTGTACTTTGTACTTATAAAACTTTTTGAATAAAAAAAAAGTTTACTGACCGAGGTCCTGCATGAATGAATCATAGCAGATGCAAAGTCAATGCTGGGAGCTACTGCCTACCAGTGCTGTAAATAGCCATAGTCATGGCCATGGCCCAGCGCACCCACATAGCCAGCATCTGGCATCTCACAGTCCTCCTTCCGGGTTGCTCCCAGCCGCCGATCAACTGTTCTGATCACTTCATATTCAGCGCCAGTCAGCTGTTGTCAACCAAAAGAATGCTGCCTCATTGCGACTAGCACCAGTTAGCAGGCATGAAGGAGCAGGCAGCCATCAGCCTTGTCACGGGAGCAACCGCCACACCCACGCTGTTCCCGCAGCCATTTCCCCACTTCCCCCAGGTTTGGCAAAACGGTCGGAGCTTGACAGGGTTTTTTTCTCCCTCCCTGGTCAAGTTGCCCAACCAGAGGGAAGAACACTTTAGACTGTATGTACTCAAACTTAAAACAGGCATACAGAGCAATTCCCCTTCCCCACCTGGGCATGTCTCTCTCTGCTGTTATGCCGGAAGTATGTTCCTCTTAGGAAAAGAACACAGCCAGTCATGAAAACTGTTAAAACTGGCTGGAGGGTGCACTCAGTCAATTGCAGGATTGCTTTGAAACCACTGTGTGGAGTATATTTGAACATCTAGAACTGCATGAATACACCAACACCGTACTCTCATATATCAAAACATGCACAGATAATGTAACAGTGGACAAGTGCATCAGAATCTACGGGAATTGTAAACCCTGGATGTCAGCAGAAGTACGGATACTTCTGAGAGCCCGGAATTCCACCTTCAAGGCAGGTTACAGAGATAAATACAATGAGGCCAGGGCAAATCTAAGGAGAGGCATCAAGGTAGCTAAACAAAAATATAAACAAAAGGTGGAGAACCATCTAGCAGACAACAACCTGAGGCAGGTGTAGCAGGGACTGCAGCACCTAACCAACTATAAGGGCAATATGATGAAGACAGTAAATGCCAATGCCTCATTGGTGGAGGAGTTGAACACCTTCTTCACCCGCTACAAGGTCAAGAGACCTGACCCTGTAGCCCCAGCCCACTGGCCCTCCAACTCCCAGCCACTCACCCTACATGAACACCAAGTGAGAGCTGTATTGAAGGCCATGAATCCCAACAAAGCTGCAGGTCCAGATGGGGTGCTGGGGAAAGTGGTAAAAACCTGTGCTGACCAAATATCAGAGGTCCTAACAAGGATTTTTAACATCTCCCTCCAAATGGCCAGTGTTCCATCATGTCTGAAAGCAGCCACTATCATTCCAGTCCCGAAGAAAACAGCAATAAACAGCCTGAATGACTACAGACCCATTGCACTGACGTCTGTAGTGATGAAATGCTTCGAGAGACTGGTTCTTCAACACCTCAGGTCATGCCTTCCATCAAACTTCGACCAATATCAGTTCGCCTACAGAGGAAATAGGTTGACCAGCGATGCCATTGCTACTGCCCTACATTCTATATTGAGACATCTAGAGAAACCTGTGAACTACATCAGAATGCTTTTCATAGCATTCAAAAGTACAGCTCGGCCTTCAACACCATTTTGCCAGGCATCCTCATTGAAAAGTTGACTGACTTGAATTTCCCCTCTCTCACCTGTGATTGGATTAAAGACTTTCTGACAGACCATTCACAAACAGTGAGGGCTGGGTCCTTCACATCCTCCTCCCTGAAACTCAGCACTGTCTCTCCTCAGCATATAGGGAAGAAGTCCAGAAGTTATCTATATGGTGCTCAGAAAACAACTTGCATCTAAACACCAGCAAGACAAAGGAGATGGTGCTGGACCTCCGGAAGCAGAGAGAGGAACCTGCCCCACTCTACATCAAGGGGGGCTATGTGGAGAGGGTCTCCTCTTTCAAATTCCTGGGAGTGCACCTTAGCCAAGATCTCAGCTGAAAAAATAACACATCCCAGGTGGTCAGAAAGGCTCAACAGAGACTCCATTTCCTTAGGGTCTTGCGGAAAAATCAGGTGGAACAACGACTGATGACTTCCTTTTACCAAAAGATCATGGGCTGCCTTTTACCAAAAGATCTTTTACCAAAAGATCACAAAAGATCATGGGCTGCCCCCTGTTCCCACTGAATGAAATTGCCAGGACCCACTGCCTCAGCAGAGTGAGGAAAATCCTCAGGGATGATTCACACCCTGGTCAGCACTTCTTTAGTCTCCTATCATTGGGCAGGAGATATAGAAGCATAGCCAGCCGAATGAATAGGCTGAAAAATAGCTTTTATCCTTGGGCCATTAGACTTCTAAATGCAACATAACACCACAATCAGGTTTAATATGATAGACTTGCAGGGCCAGCATAATGCGCAACATGTTTATACCAGTGTAATATAATGTGTTTTATATATATATATATATATATATATATATATATATGTATGTATGTATGTATGTATGTATGTATGTATGTATGTATGTATGTATGTATGTATGTACGTACGTACGTACGTACACACACACACACACACACACACACACACACACACACACACACACACACACACACGAATGTGGGTTTAGGGATTTATTTTTATTTTATTTATTGAGTTATTGAGATGTATTCTGTGGTTTTTTTGGGGGTGGTGGACCAAGGGAGGCTCATTCAATTTCATTGTACACATGTTGTGCATTGACAATAAAGATTTGATTTGATGATTTGTTTATTCAGCAGAATGCTTTCAGGTAACTCCTTGCTGTGGTACTATCTATGAGGCAGGAAACTCCCTATTCTGGTTCCTTTATCTATGGGGGCTGATATTCCTGGGTAATGGTTTCTTCTATATTTTCAAGGATGTGCCTAGGTTTGAAGCCAAGAACAGAACAAGACACAGAAGCGAGATAACAAACTTTGCAGTAATGCCAATCAGTATCAAGGCTACAATAAGCTAGAATTAGTTACTAACAACTAATTTCTGATAGTATACAATATTACGAGCAGAAGCCAATAACAAAGCTTAATTCCTAATAAATGATTTCTAGCAGTATATCATATCAGAAGCAAACAGCAAATATTGGTTTGATCACTATGCTCCTTCAGCTTTAATTCCAAAAGCTGGCAATTATTTTACAATTATACATCTAATTGTAAATATGTTCTACAAGGATCAATTAAAGGATAACCCCCCTTTATTTTGACAGTTGCATTAAAAATAATATTCTTTGAGAATGTTTTAAAAAGACTTTGGCAGACCCATTTTGGATAGTGAAATGGCTAAGTAATCAGAATTCTCCCTGGGCTTTAGAACTCAAAAGGATGATCTGAAACTCCAGAGCTACAGACAGTCTGTGAAACCTGTGTTTGTAGCTCTTGGAGCCATTTGTGATTATAACATATAAAACAACAATATAATTTATAAAACCAAAAACAACCCTAGATCACTTCCAAGCCCCCAAGAAATATTTTTTGGACTTTGAATAATCTGTTCTTAGTTTCCCACAAATGTTAATGAAACAAGGTTACCCACTAAAGTTTTAGAAATTATTCAGAATATAAAAAGTTTGGAATCAATTTCAAGAAGTTTGAGAAAAGTATTGACCAGAGGCTCTAAAACATCTACTCTTCCATCTTGATTTCATCACATATACTTGAACTGTCTGGTGAATCAAGATTCACTTAATTAGAAAAGATTATATCCTTCTAATCTCAAGATGCTAGTCAAGCCTTTGTCAGGCAGTTCTGTGAATGCAAGCAATGTTCAGAGTTACAGCGAATGGCATCATGCAGTGAATATGAACACTGAGTAAATGTCTTCTTGGTCAGGAGAGAATGAGAGCGGGTAAAATTCTCAACAGGCAGCCTACTGGATGTTGGCTTCTATTTTTAAGTCTTTGGAAATTCTTTCATCCCCACATCCAGACATACTGAGAGGCAGTTTTATCCTTCAAGAAATGTAGCAATAGCACTATCTAGTGACACTTCACTTAATTTTGTATATGGGTACATATACAATCTTCTTCCCTTTGTGTCATTAGGTTAGCTCTATTGCTAATCACCTGATCTCACAAATGTTCCCTCTTATGTCAGTAACTTGTCTTTGGAACAAACTATATTAATTATATTGTGATCTACCAATTCACCCAAATATTGATAGTTGATGAGCATTTGGATGAATTGGTAGATCACAATATAATTTATTTATTTATTTTATTTATTATTATTATTATTATTATTATTATTATTATTATTATTATTATTATTATTATTATTATTATTATTATTATTATTTATTTATTTATTTATTTATTTATTTATTTAGGATTCTTATATGCCGCCCTACTCCCTGGGTGCTCACGGCGGTGTACAACATTTAAAGAACCACCTAAACAATACAATTTAAAACAATTTAAAATACATTTAAAAGGCATACAAAATCTTACATACATAGGGGAGACCAAGATGAATTTGTCTCAAAACCCCGCCTGCCGGAAGAGCCATGTCTTCACGGCTTTTTGGAAGGTCAGCAAGCTGGGGACAATTCGTATCTCTGGGGGGAGATGGTTCCAGAGAGCAGGGGCCCCCACAAAGAAGGCCCTCCCCCTAGGCCCCGCCAGCTGACATTGTTTGGTTGACGGGACCTGGAGGAGACCCACTCTGTGGGACCTAACCGGTCGAAGGGAAGTATGAGGTAGAATGCGGTCCTGGAGGTAACCTGGTCCTAAGCCATGTAGGGCTTTAAAGATGATGATCAACATCTTGAATTGTACCCGGAGACCAATGGGCAGCCAATGCAACTGACGGAGTATAGGTGTTACATGGTTGTATCTTGAAACACCTACCACAGCACGCGCAGCTGCATTTTGCACCAGTTGCAGTCTCCGAATACTCTTCAAGGGTAGCCCCATGTAGAGCGCATTGCAGTAGTCCAATCGGGAGGTGACAAGGGCATGAGTGACCGTGAGTAGAGCCTCCTTCTCCAAGTATGATCGCAATTGGTGCACCAGGCGAACCTGTGCAAAAGCCCCCCTAGCCACAGCTGTAAGGTGTTGGTCTAATTTTAGCTGTGGATCTAGGAGGACTCCCAAATTGCGAACCCGTTCCGAGGGAGTTAATTTTTCTCCCTCAAGAACCAAGGAGGGACATTCGACATAGTCCTTAGGAGGCAATATCCAGAGCCACTCAGTCTTGTCAGGGTTGAGTTTGAGTCTTTTTCTCCCCATCCAGGTCCTAACATCGTCCCGGCATCGGCACATTACATCGACTGCCTCTCTGAATTGCGACGAGGTGGTGATGTACAGCTGGGTGTCATCAGTGTACTGTTGAAAACTCACCCCGTGTCTACGGATGATCTCCCCCAGCGGTTTCATGTAAATGTTAAACAGGATGGGCGAGAGGACAGAACCCTGAGGCAACCCACAGGTCAGGGGCCTAGGAGACGACCTCTGTCCTCCTGCTAACACCGACTGCATCCTGTCGGCTAGATAAGAGGAGAACCACCGTAAAACGGTGCCTCCCACTCCCAACTCGCCGAGACGATGCAGAAGGATACTATGGTCAATGGTATCGAAAGCCGCTGAGAGGTCAAGTAGCACCAGGATGGAGGAATTACCCCCATCCCGGGCTCACCAGAGATCATCCATCAGGGCGACCAAGGCAGTTTCTGTACTGTAGCCGCATATATTCAAAGATATTGACAGACTTGAACAATGGGCCTATCCGACAACATGAAATTTAATAGAGAGAAAAGCAAGGTTTTACACCTAAGCAGGAAAAACCAAAGTTACAAGTACAAATTAGGCAAAACCTGGTTCAAAAACAGTAACTGTGAGAGGAGCCTTGGAATCCTAGTAGACAATCAATTAAATATGAGTGAGCAGTGTGCAGCAGCAGCCAAAAAAGCTAATACAATCCTTGGTTGTATAAACAGATGCATAGAATCAAAATCACATTGAGCATTAGTACTGCTTTATAAATCCTTAGTAAGACCACATCTGGAATACTGCATCTAGTTTTGGTCACAATACAAAAAAGATGTTGAGACTTTGGAAAAAGTGCAGAGAAGAGCAACTAAGATTGCCAGGAGAATGGTTGCAGGATTTGAGTATGGATAGTCTAGAGCAGTGGTTCCCAATATGGGGCCCACACCCCACAGGGGGGCAATTAAATTTTTAATGGGGCAATTGGAACCTTGTTTAAACCAAGTTGGTGTTGGTGATGATTTCTATATTATGTTTTAATTTTTATATTTGCTTTTAATTAACTTTTTAGATTTTGGTTATTCTTGTATTTTCTCACTGTTGTACGCCGCCCTGAGTCCTTAGGGAGTTGGGCGGCATATAAGAATTCCAAAATAAATAAATAAATAAATAAATAAATAAATAAATAAATAAATAAATAAATAAATAAATAAATAAATAAATAAATAAATAAATAAATAAATAAATAAATAAATAAATAAATAAATAAATAAATAAGTTAATGGCCTTTTAGGCTTCTTCCACATGAGTAGGAGTTCACTTTTTGTATAGTAAGAATTATATGTCACGGGGAGGGGGCATCAGGATTTTAGAGATGCTTAGGTGTGGCATGGCCAAAAAAGGGTTGGGAACCAGTGGTCTAGAAAAAAGAAGGTAATATGAAAGCAGTATTCCAATATTTGAGGGGCTATGCAAAGAAGAGGGAGTCAACTTATTTTCCAAAGCCCCAAAAGGCAAGACAAGAAACTATCTATGGAAACTAATCAAGGAGGGAAGCAACCTAGAATTAAGGAGAATCTTCCTAACAGTGAGGACAATTAACCAGTGGAACAGCTTGCCTTCAGAAATTGTGGATGCTTCAGGTTTTTAAGAAAAGACTGGCCAGCCACATATCTAAAATGGTATAGGGTCTCCTGCTCAGCAGGGGGTTGGACTGGAAGACCTCCAAGGTTCCTTCCAGCTGTATTCTGATTATTATTATTTTTAAAAGTTTATTTATACCTTTTCATTTAACATACATCAGTGCTTTGTGAACAGTGTATTGTCTGGATCAATTTGCTTACATAATAATACTTTCCCCACTCCTAATTTCTACCTCTATTATCCAACCATTTATAAAATAAGTCCCATGTTTGAAAATACTCTGTATCTTCTTTTTCTTTTCTTTTTAATGTCAAGTCTATCCATTTCTCCACAGTCTAATATTTTTTAAATTACATCTTCTTCTCTCGGTGTGTCCTCATTTTTCCTGTACTGTGCAAATACGATCCTTGCTGCTGTCAAAACATGTAGTATTAAATACAAATTCCCCTTATCATACTTTTTTGGTATTATACCTAACAAAAATATTTCTGGCTTATAATCTATATGCAGCTTTAACATTTTTTCTAACCATGTATGTATTTTTGTCCAATATTTCTTTGCTTTCACACATATCCATATGTGATAGTACGCGCCTGGTGTCTAATTACATTTCCAGCATTTTTAAACATCTTTGCTAGTCTCGCCGGTGGTAAGTGCCACCTATAAAACATTTTGTATAAGTTTTCTTTATATTCTGATTATTATTATATTATTATTCCCTATTTTCAGAGTAATCCTAGGGGATATGTAGGACAAAAGACAAACATATTCAGGACCAGAATATCCAAACAAGAAGTTCAAGCTTGGTACTCAGCCCAATACTTATGGTTCTGGTGTACAACGGTTCAAAAGAGAGGACAGAATCTGTTTTAAATTGAGAAAACTATGTAATTCAAACCAGAATGGAGCCTCTTATGTAGCTGAACTCTAATTCCTAGTATCCTACCATCAGTCATATTGGTTGGGGATGATAGAAGCTATATCTTGTATTAGCAAGCTACACAGGATCCCAAGTTCCTACTCAATATTTAAACTGAAAAGCCAGTATAGAAATATCTAAGATGCTCTTTCAATCAAACTAAAGGACCATAATAAGAATTCCACATGCCCATAGTTGACATGTGATCCACAGAACTGAAAAGTCATGAAGCAGACAACTCTCCAGATTCAAATATTTGATTAGTTTATCAAAATATAAAATATAGAAGTACTAAGAAAAATGAAAATAATGGAAAAATAAGAGAGGAAAAGGGGATGAGAAAAATGTGTAGGGTAAGGGAATAAAGATAAAGAAAACCACTGACTTCCAATTCCTTTTGATGCAGTAGAATAATGTAGTTACATAAAACCTCAACTTTTTACTTTTATATAATAATATACTAGCCATTACTATAACATGTAAATCAGGGGTGGGTTGCTCACTTACCGATACTGGTGTGCTGCGCGAGCATCTCCACATTTTGTGCGTGCGCTTGCTACACACATGTGCCCCCTCGCGTGATTTTGCTTCTGAGCATGCACAGAAGCAAAATCTTGCCGAAATCTTGCGAGGGGACACATGCATGCGATTTCAGCGAGATTTTGCTTTTGCGCATGCGCGGAAGCAAAATCTTGCCAAAATCTCTCTCGCGCGCACGTCCCCTCGCAAGATTTCAGCGAGATTTTGCTTCCGCGCATGTGCAGAAGCAAAAAAGCCCAAAAATTCTCAAAAAAAGATGGCAACGCACGCGATGGACCGGCGAAGATGGCACCGGAGCGGTCGTGTGCAAATTGCGCAATCGGCCGCTCCCTACTGGAGCTACGCACCGGACCACACTGGTAGGAACCCACCACTGATGTAAATAACATGTTTGTCACCTCATCCTGCTAATCACAAAACAAGTTAGTTCTAATCTGTTCTGAGTTTATTAAAAAAGAAAGTGCACACACATACACAATTGGAGTAGCTATTAGACTGAAAACATTTTAGAATGCGATAAACTGCTAAACATTTATCTAGAGCAGGGGTGTCAAATTTGATTTCATTGAGGGCCACATCAGGGTTGTGTTTGATCTTGGGGGCTGGGGATGGGCGTGACTGGGGTGGGCATGGCCAGGGTGGGCATAGCCAACTCGACATCATTTGTCGAGGCTCTGTTTTCAGCTGTGACAGCCTCCTGCAGGCCTCTGCCAGCAAAAATGGAGCTTGGGGAGGCCTGAACTCCATTTTCGCTGGCAGAGGGCTGCAGGAAGCTGTCGTGGCCAAAAACAGAGCTCGGGAGGGTCACGCAGAGGAACTGCAGGCTGGTCCTTTGCTGTTTCCAGGGTGACCCAGCGGGCCAGATATAAGCACCCCGCGGGCCGGATCTGGCCCACAGGCCTTGAGTTTGACACCCCTGATCTATGGTCTAAGCTGGGCCTTTAACAATCATTTATTCTTATGTCAAGAAAATCATCACTAAAATATTTATATATGCCATTTTTTGTTACTTCATAATTTCTATTCTCGCATATAGGAGTTAAACTTAAAAGAAGGGAAAATAAACTGGCTTCTTGTCCTCCCTTCTTCTGACAGTTTTTGTAAGTAGAGAGAAATGCTGAAAAATGTATATTCTGATATTCAGTCACCAATTTAATAATAAATTAAAGTGTACTGCAAAAGAACATTTATAACATGCTCATTTTAGCTGAAAGTTAAACTGAAGCTCCATGTATACTTCCAAGCTCCACTAACACCAAAGGGCAAACTTAACCTATTTGCCTGGCTAAGCAGGGCCTTCAATTATTTATGCCTGATTAGAATAGAATAGAATAGAATAGAATAGAATAGAATAGAATAGAATAGAATAGAATAGAATAGAATAGAATAGAATAGAATAGAATAGAATAGTGATGGCGAACCTTTTAGACACCGAGTGCCCAAACTGAGCTTGTGCGCATGCCCAAACGGAAAGGTACATGCGTGTGCAAACATGTACATTCACAGACATGTGTGCATGCACAGCAGAAAGCCTAAGACCAGCCGGCTGGCAGGAGGTGGGTCATCCCAACACCGGCAGCATGGCAAGAGGTAAGATCTTTTTCTTTCATGAGCTTCTGTTTCATCATTTGCAGGGAAGAAACACCATGGAGATCTGACCTGGTGTGAAGGCACGAGTGCCAGCAGAGAGGGCTCTGCGTGCCACCTCTGGCATGCATGCTATAGGTTCGCCATCATGGGAATTGTTAAGATATTCATGAACTGGGAGAGCCATGTTAACAATAGGCATAGCAACTAAGTCAGCCAATGGGAGCTAACCACTTCTGAGTCTGTGCAGAGAATCGAAACTGAAAACTTAAGCTTAAGGCTGGGCATGGCTCTGCCAACTCAGTGCTTGTCTGCTCTGCTGAAATGAAACTAACTCTCCTGCTTGTGTTTACTTGAAGAAATAATCTACATACATACATACATACATACATACATACATACATACATACATATGTGTGTGTGTAACATTTTTTGCTGATAAATGAAAATAAAACTATTATAGATCTATAATATATAATATATATAATCTATAATCTATGATCTATGATCTATAGTAGTCTCCCTTTATTTTCATTTATCAGCAAAAAATGTTACACATACAGACAATATAATTTGTCGGCTATACAAAAACTGCCTGGATAGCCCCAGGAGGGGCCGAAAGGCAAAAGCAAGCTGTGATGTTTCCTTCCATACACCAGGATGACTCGACAGAAAAAAAAACATTTATAACCCTTTCCTGGTGAAGAGCTGATAGGGAAGAGAACCTTGTGGCCTAGAGGTTAAAACTGCTGCCTTACAAGCAGACTGCTCAGGTTCAAATCCCACTAAGGGTATGGCTATCTGACGAGAGCAAAATAGCTCGAAATAGATCTATAATAGTCTCCCTTTATTTTCATTTATCAGCAAAAAATGTTACACATACAGACAATATAGTTTGTTGACTATAGAAAACTGCCTGGATGGCCCCAGGAGGGGCCGAAAGGCAAAAGGCAGCTGTGATGTTTCCTTCCATACACCAGGATGACTCGACAGAAAAAAACCACACACACACACACACACACACACACACACACACACACACACACACACACACACACACATTTATAAAGAAGTTAATGAATCCAGCTGAATCAGTTATCTGTGTGTGCTTCTGGTTTTGACTTTTATACAGAAAGAAAGGAAATAGTAAATGTTCAAATTCCATACGTTTCCACACATTAACTCATTTCATTCTTTTTTGTTATAATCTGTCTTCCCCTCTGGTGGCGCAAAATATATATTTACTTCAATTTTAAATTTAATCTAGCAGACCAAGTTTATAAAAATACCATCTATTGATATAAATTCATAATCATTTATTTATTTATTTTAGTGTTCTTATATAAAAATTACTATGTTTATAAAGAAGTTAATGAATCCAGCTGAATCAGTTATTTGTGTGTGCTTCTGGTTTTGATTTTTATGCAACAAACTCTGATAGGAATAGAATCTGGAAGGGACCTTGGAGGTCTTCTAGTCAAGCCCCCTGCTCAAGCAGAAGAACCTATACTATTTCAGATTAGTAGCTGTCTAGTTTCTTCTTAAATATCTCCAGTGATGGAGCACCCATGATTTCTGAAGGCAAATTATTCAACTGGTTAATTGTCCTCACTGTTATGAAGTTTCTCCTTAATTCCAGGTTGCTTCCCTCTTTGGTTAGTTTCCAACTATTTTTTCTTGTCCTGCCCTCTGGTGCTTTGTAGAACAATTTGACCCCTCTTCTTTTTTTAAAAAAGAATTTTTATTATTTTTATCTTTAAAAACAAAAACAAAAACAAACATACAAGGAAAAAAGTTTCCAATTTACAACAGTTCCATATCAGTGTATATCCACAATTTGTATTTTCTCCCCCTTCATATTCACATATATATATTTAATTTAATTTAATAGACGTTCTTATAGGCCGCCCAATCCCGTGGGACTCAGGGCGGCGTACAACAGAATAAGAAGCGTACAATAAAAACAATTATCATAATTTAAAATTAAAAGGCATAGTTAAAACAATTATAAAAACAACATTCAAGGGGGGAATCTGATCTTCCTATTCACCCCGCCTGCCGGAAGAGCCAAGTTTTTATGGCTTTACGGAAGGCCAGCAGGGTGGGGATAGTCCGGATCTCTGGTGGGAGTTGGTTCCAGAGGGACGGGGCTCCCACAGAGAAGGCCCTCCCCCGTGGCCCCGCCAACCGACATTGTTTGGCCGATGGGACCCGGAGGAGGCCCTCTCTATGGGACCTAACCGGTCGTAGGGAGGTATGTGGTAGGATGCGGTCCCGAAGGTAACCTGGCCCTGAGCCATGTAGGGCTTTAAAGGTAACGACCAACACCTTAAATTGCGACCGGAGACTAATTGGCAGCCAATGCAGCTGGCGAAGAATAGGTGTTACGTGGGTGTATCTCGGTACACCCACTACAGCTCGCGCAGCTGCATTCTGTACCAGTTGGAGTCTCCGGATGCTCTTTGAGGGTAGCCCCATGTAGAGCGCGTTACAGTAGTCTAGCCGTGAGGTGACAAGGGCGTGACATATATATTTGTGGTTCCTTTATTCCTTACATATTGTATATACTACTTCTTACATATTGTTATTTTATCAATATATTACTTTACATGCATTGTATATTTAATACCCTTTTACTAATATTTCTTAATTTCTGAGTCATCACTATTGTATATTTTCTTACTTATTATTCCTATCCTCTAGCCATTTATATCATTTGTTCTATATTAAATAATATTATTTCATCTTTTTATTTCTTTCGTCAATTTATCCATCTCCGCACAGTCCAAAATTTTCCTTATCACCTCATCATCTTTTGGTATGACATTATTTTTCCAATCTTATGCATAAATTATCCTAGCTGCAGTTATTATATGGAGAATTACATATTGTATTTCTTTATTATAGCTTCTTGCGGGTATCCCCAATAAAAATAATTCCGGTTTCCAGTCTATCTGATGTTCAGTTATCTCTTCAAGCCACATTTTAATTTTAATCCAATACTTTTTTGCTGTTGGGCAGGTCCACCATAGATGATAATATGTTGTTTTGCCCTTTAGACTTTTCTAGGAATCTTTCCTAGGCTCTCTCTGAGTTTGTTAAAATCAGTTCTTTTAAAGTTTAAGACACTGGTTGGATTATTTTCTATTGCTTGTGTTTGCATTATATTGAATTCCAGTATGATGTGGTCACTCAAGATTCCAGCAACTTCCACTCCATCACTTCTTCTCTATTAGTAAGAATTAAGTCCAGTATAGCTTTACTTCTAGTTCCCTCCTCTACCTTTTGGATGATAAAGTTGTCGGCTAGGTTCGTTAGGAATTTGCTTGATCTCCTACTTGCTGCAGAGTTTGTCTCCCAGTTGGTATCTGGATAGTTAAAAGTCTCCCATTACTACTGAGTTATGCTTCCTGCATACATTTGTTAACTGGTTGGTAAAGAGTTCATCTATTTCTTCTGATTGGTTAGGTGGCCTGTAATATACTGTATACCTATGACAATGTTGTCAAAAGTTACAATATCACTTCCCCCCCCCCTTTTATGTTGATCCATATACATTCTGAAGAGGTTTTATTTTTGATAATGTGCATTTCTGTAGATATGTAGTGATCTTTTACATATAGTGCAACTTCACGTCTTCTTTTTGTTGATCTGTTTCTTTTGAACAATTTGTATCCATCCATCAGTACATTCCAATCATGGGTTTCATCCCACCAGGTTTCTGTAATGGCAACTATGACATACCTACCCTCTTTATTATTGCTTCTAATTCACCCTGTTTTTCGCCAAGCTTTGAGCATTTGTGTATAAACATTAAGTCCTTTATGCCTGCCCATGGGTATGTTTCTTGCATCTCCTAATTGTTGTTTAAGTTTTTCTTTTTTTTAATCACTCCCTACTTCATTGTTTGATTTTTCTTGGGATTTATGATTGGCTTTGTGTTATAGAGATTCTAAAGATTTGTCACCCTCCCCCTTCATTTTTAGTTTAAAGCCCTTCTGATGAGTTGGGGCAGTCTTTTTTTAAGTACATTTTCCCGTTTTCATGAGGTTCAGCCCATCCCTTGACAAAAGTCCTCCCTGAAGGTAATAGTAGTTCATGGTCCAGGAAACCAGAGTTTTCTTGGCAACACCAACCCTTTAGCCAGTGGTTTATTTCTAGAATTCTTTTTTCCCTGAACAGGTGTTGTCCTTTCGTTGGGAGTACTGATGAAAGCACTACTTGTGCTTCTAGCTCCTTAACTTTGTTCCCTAGTTGCTCATAATCTCTCAATATTGTACTCAGGTTCTTTGTTGTGTCATTCGTTCAAATGTGAAAGAGGAGGAAAGAGTAGTAATCTGTGGGCCTAATTATTTCTGTTAGGTTCTCAGCCACATCTTTGATTTTTGCTCAAGAAGACAACATACCTCCCTAATTTGTATGTCTAGTCTGCAGATGGCTGGTTCTGTTCCTTTGAGAATAGAATTTCCTATCACCAACACTCAACTTCCTTTTTTAGGGGGTGAAGTTTGGGGTGCTTTTCTGTTTCTCTCGGGTTATTTTGTTGATGTGACTTTTTAAGGGATATTTGATGATGTCTCTTTTCTTGGTGTTTGCATGTTTTCTTTGAGGGAGAGGTTGTGGGTCTGAGTATTTTCAACTAGGGGGAGAAATTTGTTGCTGTTTTAATGAGCTGCTTCCAATTGGGTTAGACTGGGCAGCAGGGGTTGGTTAGATGTGTGCTTCTTTCTTTGATTATTGTGTTTCCTTCTATGTGTGACATATCTCCATTTGTCTTCCTCCCAGGGTTTGTCAGCAGGGTCAAATCCTCTGCGAGTTATTTGTTCATTATTTGGTTCAATTTGGGCATAGCTTTCTTGTGTAGGTTGGAGTTTGGCTAGCACTGCCTCTAGATCTGTTACTTTTTCCTCTAGTAGTTCACAGTTTACATTTAATACATGTATAATTTGGGTGTTCTTTGGGCATAAGCACATACATGGAACATATATTGCATACCACAATATATGTAAGCAAGTTAAATAAGTCACCTGTTCCATGAGTTTGCTTCTTTTTGCTGGTTCGTTTAAGGGTAAAAAGTTTTGTATCTTTCTTTTTTTCCTATCTTTTCTGCTTTTTTGTGCTTGTTTTTCTACCTTGTTATTTATTTAACTTGCTTACTATTATGTTAGTTTTATTTATCCTTTTCTTTCCTATATTTTTAAAAAGTTTTTGAGCTCCAGTTCCCCCCATCTTATTAAGATTTGCCTTATTTATTTGATTGATCTTTATTAATCCTATTCTTCTTTTATTTCTAATTTTCCACTCTTGTCCTTATTATTTGCCTATTTATTTATCTTTTATTTTCTGTCCTGTATTTATTGTTATTCTCTACCGGGGTCTTCCCTCCCTGCCCATTGGAACCTCAGGCGCCTTTGTTCGCAGCTATGACCGCTTGTTGTTTTCTCTGCCAGCTCCGTTCGGTCTTTCGGTGCTTGGGTCTTTTCAGCCTCATCCCTGCTCTGGTCAGCTCTCTTGGCCTGCTGTTCAGCTTTCTGATTGGCTCAACTCTGCTGTCTGGTCTGCTCCGCTCAGCCCTCCACTCACCTCCACCGTCACTTTCCCTGTTGCTCTCTGCGCTGCTCTCTGGCTCTAGCTCACTACACTGCTCCTTGCTGCTGGTGGTTCTCCTCCCTCCTACGCTGCCACTGCTTTTTGCTCTGCAGCCATGTGGTTCCTGTTTGTTGGTCTGTCGCGCCACGACACTGCTTCCACCAGCAAACAGGACCACCTGGATGGTCCACAGCAAGCTCGCCTCTCCTCTCCTCCTCCTGCCTGCTCTGCTCTCACCAGCTCGTCTCTTTATTCTCTGCTGGTCGTTGCACTGCCCTTGGTCTGCATGCCTCTCCACCTCACAGCTGATTTTCCTCCCTGCTCCGCAGCTGGTCCCACTTGTTCACCAGCTCGTCTCTTTATTCTCCACTGGTTGGCTTTGCTGCCTGCAGTCGGTTTGCCTCTCTGCTCACCTCACTGCAATGGGTCTCTAGTCTCTTGGGCAGGCCTCTTGGGTGCAGCTGGGCTTCTCTCTCTCCTAATTTCTCCAATTTTCCTCTCCTTTTCCTCTCTCGTCTTTTTCCTTTTTCTATGACTTATCTTTCCCTCTCTACATCTCCTCCTACAGTTTTACCTTAGTTTAATAGCAATGTTCTCCCCACAATGTAACAATGGTTCCTTTGTTGCCACCATCTTGGGATCATTGGCTTGTTCCTTCCCTCCCCCATCCTTCAATAACTTCATAAGCACCTTATAAAGAAACAACATGGACTTAAATATCTTAATAAAACAATAGAATGAACTCAAATTTCAACTTTATATTTAAGGAATGAAAGGAGATTATTTGCCTATCTATTGTAATGGGTAGCTTTCTCTAGTTTCTCAGAGATCCTACTAGCTGTCAAAAATGACTGGAACTGATGTTAGAGTTAGGGCAGATGCTCAAGCCACTGGTCTATGGTCCTCCCCTTCCAGCTACAGGGTGTCCTTCCCCAATTGGCATTTCCCAATCTATTGAGCGGTGTTACACCTCCCTGACTTTTTGCAGTGGGAATCCAATGCATCAAAGGGGACTGCTGAAAACTCGCTAAGTGTCCTTGGACAAACTATGCACAAATATAAAATGACGTTTTCTCTCCTATCGTTTTGCTTGCTTTTTCTCCTTTTCCGCTGTTTTTCGTTTTTCTTTTCGTTGTTGGCTCCAGCCGTCTTCAGGCTTCCGCAGCTCCAAATTCACGAGGCATAGCCGAACACAACAATACTGGAAAGCTTCATTTCCCGAAGGTTTTCTTTGTCCCTCGGGGAGTCGAATCGCACAAGCAGTTAACTACAGGCTCTCGCTCTTTTGCCTTCGTCTGTCCGCGGCTGCCACCGCTGCCCCACAGTGCCCCCTGGTGCCCCAGCGATAGAGCAGCAACAACCAACCCCTCCGCCGCTGCCGTGCTGAGCTCTGGCCAGGCGGGGCGGTTGGTTGTTTTTCCGGACTCCATTTTAGGCTCGCTGTGGGCTGGGAACTGTGTTGGATGAGCGGCTGTTTGCGGGGCAGCGGCGGGCTACGTCAAGGCCGGGCCCGGGCTCTGGCCTTGTTGCGCGTGGCCACTGTATGACGCTACCCTTCTGCCTCTTGGGGCCTGGGCTGTGCTGAGTGAGAAGGAAACAGCAGCTCCCAGCGGACAGAAATGGGCGCTGGGGACCGCGCGGCCACTCCCGTTTCTGGAAGGCGCTTCTCTGGTTCTTGCTGCTCCTAAGCCTGATTGCCCGTCGGGCGCCTAGACAACCGCCAGTCCCGATGGAGACCTCCGTAGCGGGGGCGCCCGTCACGCTCATTATCAAAGCGCCCAACCAGAAGTACACGGATCAGACCATCAGCTGCTTCCTGGACTGGACCGTCGGGAGACTGAAATACCACCTCTCCAAGGTGTACCCCAGTAAGCCGGTGAGCCCCTAGCCTTTTTTTTAGCTCCTCCTCCTGAGTCCCCGGACGGAACAGAGCAGCCTGTGGGGTTCAGGAGATGCTGACCGGGAAAAGCTGCTGCGTGGAAGCAGGACGCTTTATTTTTTGCTTTTGGGCTTCCTTTAGTTATGCGTTTGAAAGGAGTATGGTGTTGTAAAATGGAGTTTTTCACACCGCCTCTGTATTTGAGCAAGCTTTCTTTGCTACATTTCAGGGTTTTAAGTTATACAATAGTCAGAAATAAAAGATAGCATTCCTACTGGTATTCCATGGGACCTCAGTGCCATTTTTAAGTTATCTGCTCTACCTGCTGTTTCCCAAGCAACGAAGTGAGACCTTGGCATAGTGCTAATAGCTCGGCCTTTCCCCCCTCATTCCCCAAACCAAAATCTCACTTTTCCAAAGTGTGCTCCAGTAAGATTGTATTTCTTCATTCAGTATTCAACAATGGGCTCACTTGTTGCTCATTTTCTCTTCCTTGAGCCCAAGTAGGCACTCCAGATGTTGGTTACTTCTCTTTCTCTTAATTACCAAATTACAGATACTTCAGTTTTAAATGCATATTGTCTCCTAATAGTGCATAGTTTCCATTATTGGGATTTCAAGAAAGCCATTTCTACCTAAAATATACACACTAAGTCACACATATAATACAACTTTGTGTTATAAAGAAATAACTACACCTTGACTACTATGTCTGCAGAAGCAAATCCATGTTTTCCAATAATTGTACAATCAGCAAAATAACCCCAAACTTCTAAATAGTTATGTCTAAAAGTATTTGCTGCAATTAATTCTCTAAATGGTACTGGCTGAGCCACCAAAATCTCCTTGTAGCTTGTCATCCTACTTCTCTACATTATTGCAAACTTTTTGTTATTTTTCAGTTTGAAAATCTTATTTTGTTATTAAAAAAAACTTTAGCTTGTACAGTGGTGTCATATTGTTATCCTGAGCTTTATGCTCAAATCATATACTTATCTCCAAGAAGGTGATCATCATAGTTCTAGTTAATTACACTATTGTTATTATTATTGGCATTGTGACCTTTGTTCAGTCATGAACTCATCCATTTTTAGACCATCCATGTGGTCTAAAAATATGTTTTTGCTTTCCTGCATTAGAGCTGTGCAGTATTTTGAGATTGGATCTCCAAAAGGATGTCTTAATAAACAGCTCTGCCTCTTTCTGGGATTGCATAACCACTAGTCGCATGATCCCAGGGGGGGAAATCATACTGTTTAAGTGTTGTAGTAAGGCACTATGTTTGCAGGTGTGTTGGTCAGAAATAACTTTTGGAGATTGAATCCAACTACTGCACAATCCTACCACCACCACCTGCTTTTTTTTTTTTGGAAATGAGTAAATAGCCACTTTCTTTTAAAGGTGAGTCTCTTCCTTTTCATAATTCCGGGGTGAACACAATTGTCCCACCACTCTCTCTTTATCTCTTGATTCATTTTATTCAAGATACTATATAACTCAGTCAAATACAAGATGTTCTTGATTTTTCTGCAACTGTTCTTTGCATTAACTAGTAGACAATAAATTGTTGCATTTCTGCTGTAGCCTTTACAGACTGTATTTGAGAAAACTAATATGTTTTTGCTACATAATTTGTTTTCTAACATTTTAAATAGATGAAAATAGAATAGAATAGAATAACAGAGTTGGAAGGGACCTTGGAAGTCTTCTAGTCCAACCCCCTGCTTAGGCAGGAAACCCTACACCACTTCAGACAAATGGTTATCCAACATCTTCTTAAAAACTTCCAGTGTTGGAGCATTCACAACTTCTGGAGGCAAGCTGTTCCACTTATTAATTGTTCTAACTGTCAGGAAATTTCTCTTTAGTTCTAAGTTGCTTCTCTCCTTGTTTAGTTTTTACCCATTGCTTCTTGTTCTACCCTCAGGTGCTTTGGAGAATAGTTTGACTCCCTCTTCTTTGTGGCAACCCCTGAGCTTTTGGAACACTGCTATCAGGTCTCCCTTAGTCCTTCTTTTCATTAAACTAAACATACCCAGTTCCTGCAACCATTCTTCATATGTTTTAGCCTCCAGTCCCCTAATCATCTTTGTTGCTCTTCTCTGCACTCTTTCTAGAGTCTCAACATCCTTTTTACATCGTGGAGACCAAAACTGAATGCAGTATTCCAAGTGTGGCCTTACCAAGGCATTATAAAGTGGTATTAACACTTCACGTGATCTTGATTCTATCCCTCTGTTAATGCAGCCTTGAACTGTGTTGGCTTTTTTGGCAGTTGCTGCATACTGCTGGCTTATATTTAAATGGTTGTCCATTAGGACTCCAAGATCCCTCTCACAGTTACTACTGTTGAGCAAGGTACCACATATACTGTACCTGTGCATTTTGTTTTTCTTGTCTAAATATAGAACCTTACTTTTTTCACCATTGAATTTCATTTTGTTAGATAGCGTCCAATATTCAAGTCTGTCAAGATCGTTCTGTATCTTGAGCCTATCTTCTGGAGAGTTGGCTATTCCTGCCAGTTTGGTGTCATCTGCAAATTTGATGAGTTCCCCATCTATCCCCTCATCCAAGTCATTGATGAAGATGTTGAAGAGTACTGGGCCTAAAACAGAGCCTTGGGGTACTCCACTGCATACTTCCCTCCATGCAGATGCAGTTCCATTGAGCACTACACGTTAAGTGCGGTTGGTCAGCCAGTTTTGAATCCATCTGGTGGTGTTGCTGTCTAACCCACATTTTTCTACTTTATCTAGTGGTAGGTTATGGTCTACTTTATCAAATGCCTTACTGAAGTCCAAGTAAATTATATCAACAGCATTCCTCTGGTCCACTAATTTTGTCACTTTGTCAAATAATGCAGTTAGATTAGTCTGGCATGATCTGTTTTTGACAAACCCATGTTGGCTTTTGGTTATTATTTTGTTTTCTTCTAGGTGTTCGTTGATTCGTTGCTTGATTATCTTTTCCAGAATCTTCTCTGGTATTGAGGTCAGGCTGATAGGTCTGTGGTTTCCTGGATCTATTTTTCCCCTTTTTTGAAGATGGAAACTACATCAGCTCTTTTCCAGTCCTCTGGCGGTTCTCCGGTGCTCCAGGATCTTTGAAAGATATAGTTCAGTGGTTCTGAGATCTTGTCTGCCAGTTCCTTCAGAACCTTGGGGTGTAATCCATCTGGTCCTGGTGATTTGAACTCATCTAGGGTAGACAGGTGTTCACTTACCATTTTCTTCCCTATTTTAACTTGTGTTCCTAATCTGTTTTGTGTGGTGCTGTTTTTGATAGGTTGGACTGTTTTTTCCCTTTGCGTGAAGACAGATGCAAAAAATGAGTTAAGTAGCTCTGCTTTTTCCCTGTTGCTTGTCACCTTCTTGCCACTTTCTCCCTGCAATGGACCAATTGTCTCCTTGTTTTTAATATGTTGGAAGAAGTGTTTTTTGTTACTTTTTACTTTTGTCGCAAGCCTTTGTTCATTGTGAGCCTTAGCTTCCTCACTTCATCTTTACAGGCTCAGGCTATTTGCTGGTATTTTGCCTTAGTTATTTCCCCCTCTTTCCACTTTTTATACTTGTCCTTTTTGTCTTTCAATTTGTCAGAGAGTTCTTTATGCAGCCATGCTGGTTTCTTTTGAGGCCTATTATTTTTCTTCTTCATTGGTATTGTGCTAGACTGGGCTTTTATAATCTCACTTTTCAAAATTTCCCAAGCTTCTTGAGTTGTTTTCCCCTTGAGGATTCTCGTCCATGGAATTCTTCTCACGCGCTCTGTAAGTTTATTGAAATTAGCTGTCTTAAAGTCCAAGACTCTAGTTTGACTTTGTTCTACTGCTTGTGTTTGCATTATGTTGAATTCCAATATTGCATGATCACTTGCCCCCAAAGTTCCTGTATCTTCAACACCTTCTATCATTTCATCTCTGTTAGTGAGAATTAAGTCCAATATGGCTGATATTGGAAACTCATTTCCAAGACTTTACATGCACTTTCTTGTAGTTCTACAAGCAGTTCAAAGAGATCATGCCTGCTCTGACAGAGTATAGTAATACCTTGAAATTATTTATGAAAATGAAGCCTGATTTCTCTCTCCTAGGTTGTTATGTTTGAATTAAGATAATCAATATTTAGCAGTGACAAATATGATTACTGTTTTCTAAAATACACTGTGAATTATTATAACTAACAAGAAGGTTGAGAATGGTTTGCTTTAATAGACAGTAAACCAAAGAACCACTTGTGTGCCTTCAAGTCAGTATTGACTCCTGGCATCTACTAGTTTGTGCAGTTTTCTTGGCAAACTTTTTGGAAGTGATTTGCCATTTTCTTGTTCCTTGAGACAGAGAGAGAGAGTGATTGCCCAAAGGTCAATCTGAGTATCTGTTTAAGACAAGACTAGAACTTATATTCCTCCAGTTTCCAGCCTGGTACCTTATCATCTAGTGATATGCCTCCTGATTTTTGTTTAGAATTTATATATAGCACCCAGTACAGTGGTGGGTTCCTACCGGTGCGGTCAACTCTACCGCACCGGTAGCGGCCAGCAGATGGCGCTATTTGCGCGCGACAGCTCTGGTGCTGTCTTTACCGGTCTGTCGCGCGGCGCCATCTTTTTTTGGAGAATATTTGGGCTGATTTTGCTGCATGCACAGAAGCAAAATCTCGCGAGGGGATGTGCGTGTGTAGCGCGCGTGCCAAAACATAGCAATGCACGCACAGCGCACCGGTATCGCGAAGAAGAAGCAACCCGCCCCTGACCCAGTACATGGTTTCTGGGTCCAGGATTTTGTATTCATTCTTTAAATGGATTTGAGGTACATTAATTCAAAAATTGTTACATTATGATGCACTTTGGTCTAATTGAAGGTTATAAACTGACAAACAGGAGAGTTTTCGTAGTCTATAGATAAATATCTTCCCTATGAGGTATGTTATTTAGAGAGATTCAGTAGTTCTGAGTAAGACTAATCAAATATTTATTTCAGCAATACATTTAAATCCCTTCTTATCACATACACAATGATAGTGAAACTCACATTTGGAAGCTCTGAATCATATTAATATTCTTCACTAAAGGAGCTGTCATGTATGTCAAAATAAAGACATTAGTTTAAAAAAGCACTGGTTAAAAACTGGTTAAAACATGATAGTGTTGTGAGAAAAAGCAATTAGTTGTGATATTTTATTATCTTATTTCCTTCAAATTTAGCAAGACCAATATTTATAAATGACAATAGTTAGTCAAGAGATATCAAACTTGACAAATAAATTACTTAAATGTATGTTCATTTTATTTATTAAAGCTGATTGGACGAACTATTCCATGGCTCAAAGTCATAAAAGCATTTTTGTGTATCTGTATAATCGGGCATGTAGATTGAAGCTTTAGATACCATTTACACATATTTCAAATGTTAAATGTAAGATAATGTTTAAATTAAACTATTAATCTACAAATGTTTTTTGCGGGTCTAATATAATGCTTCTGAAAAGGATTAATTCTTCCTTTGTCACATCTCTTAGTCTACAAAGGATCAGAGATTGGTTTATTCTGGCAGGTTGCTTCCTGATCACCTGCAACTGAAAGATATTCTCAGAAAAGTAAGCTTTACTCAATTACTGTATTTTAAATAAACCTTTTACTTAAATTGTGATTTCTAAATACTGTTAAACTATGTAGAAATTGTCACTATTATAAAATGGAGCAATTCCAATGTTGTATGATGAACTACAGAATATGCTGACTTTTTTTTACAGCATGTCTGTAACATTGTTTGTTTTAGAAAATTATTACTGTGATAATTGTTGTATATTTTTAAATGTACATGAGGTTAGCTATTTTATATATCATAAATACAGTATGAGTGTTAAATTTGTCATACTTCCTATTTTATTGCATTGATTAAATCTATTGCTGCTCTAATTCTGAACAAATACAGCCTTTTCTAATAATCTCTCCCTGTAATTATTTATTGATAAAAAGGAGATTAAAATTGATGACTGTTGCCAACAGCAGTATAAATTTAGGAGGAGTAGCAGTGATTAATGATGGTTCATTGGGACTAATGGAAGAAGAGAGAACCTGTTAACTGCCTGCTCTCCAGAGTGTTAGTGGAGTCAATAGGTGGAGCCAAGGGGACTAGTATTCTACTTATCTTCTCTATTTCAGAGATACTAGAACAATCCATATGGGAAATAATATTTCTCATCTTACTGAGAATCACATATGCAATTTGGTAGAACAGCACAAGGTCATTTGATAATGCAGTGAAGAGCAAAATCTAAATACTATTTTTATTTTAAAATTTGCTCAGAAGAAAGTCTTAAGCAAATTCCAGACATTTATTTAAAATATAGTTTAGGTACATAGATAGGCAGATTGGTAGATAAAATGTTTGGATTTGCTTAAGTCTTTGCCAAGACTAGCAAGTTATAAAGCAACACTATTCTCAAATAAAGTAACATAGAGAGGACAAAGCCTAAATTCATTATGGTGGGAGAGAAGTACCGTATTTTTCGGAGTATAAGACGCACCGGAGTATAAGACGCACCTTAGTTTTGGGGAAGGAAAATAGGGGGAAAAAATCTACCTACCAGGTATTCATCTGGCTAGCATTCTTAGTCTGTTCAGCTTCAGCACATTATTTTATCCTCTGGTTAGGGCTAAAAAAGCCTTTTTCAGAGGGAGTAGGTATGAAAACAAGCCTGCAAAGACTTAGGGCTGGAAAAACTGCTTCAGAGGGAGTAGGAATAAAAATAAATGCTGCAAGCCAGGAAGATCATTAGCACCGCGTTAAAGCTGAAAAGCACCGCTTTTTCAGAAGGAGTAGGAATGAAAACAAGCCTGCAAAGACTTAAGGCTGGAAAAAAACCTTCTTCTGAGGGAATAGGAAGCCGGGAAGATCGTTAGCACCTCGTTAGGGCTGGGAAAAAAAGCTTCGAAAAAGCTACATTCGAAGTATAAGACGCACCCAAATTTTCAGCCTCTTTTAGGGAGGAAAAAGGTGCGTCTTATACTCTGAAAAATACGGTATTTGGAAATCTACATTCCTGTACTCCCTATGATAGAAATCCATTGTAGATAAATGGCAATTTATTATTTCTTTAAAAATTACTCTCAATATTTAATTGAAACTGGATAAAGCAATTGGAAGTTGGAGTATAAATTTAGGAAATGGGGTGATCTTGATATTAATATCAATTCTTTTTCACATATTTTTCTGACCCAGAGAGTGAAGAACCCCCAAGCCTCATTGTATAGGCAAGTAAGCTGAGATGTTCCTTGGTATAAAAGTGAGAATGGAGTCATAGTCATAAACAGATCACCAGATCTATTTTTCTTGAACACTCAGGAAAAGAAAATAAGGAATTATGATTTATATAAACACGCACACACAGAATCTTTCCTTATTTTCTCCTTTCCTTTTTTCCTTCTTCCTTCTCTTGCTTTTGCTTACTTGTTCTTTGTTTTCTCTTTCTGATAAGGAAGAGAGCCAGCCAGCCAAAAGAGTACTGTGTGTACTGGCCTACTCATTGCTGTGTGTGCTGGGCTATTCTTTGAAAATGAAGACTGGATGGTTAATACAGATACTATAGCTGGAACGGTCATTATAAACCTGTCTACATTTGGTACTCCTTGGCTGAATTAACTAGGTCCGGTTAAGGCCTAGAAATTGTATTTGCATAATTTACAAGCTTGGGTTTATTTTTTAAATCATAGTTTAATTTGTTCTGCGAATCCAACATATTTTCTTATAGTCTATACAAATGTAGAAAATGGGTTACCATATTTTTTGGAGTATAAGACACACCGGAATATAAGACACACCTTAATTTTGGGTGAGGAAAACAAGAATTCTGCCTCTGCCTACCAACATCAGGATTAGCGGGGTCCTCACTTCCACTCGGATTTTGATAATGAGCAGCACAGATCTTTTTATCTGTTCTAACAACAAAAATGAATTTTGCTTTCTAAGATTACAGAAATGTGAAGTGAATAAGAAATTACAAGTCATATGATTGTATAATCTTCTGTGTTTTTGTATTATTAATAAAACATATTAGTAGCAGATCTTCCTTGATTTTTCAGAATCCACTTTTGTTGCATAAAGTAAATCTCAGATTTCTGCTATGGAAGTGGTCAGTTTACTTGTACAAGGTGACTAACTAAATTTCCCAAGAAAAGCCTCCTCAGGTAATACTAGGAAAACTTAGAAGAATAATGAGATTTCTTTAAAGCACATATTCTTCAAATCTTTAATCAGATTTTCCGTTTTATCATGCATCTGTTGACATTTTTTCTGCAGAAATTGGGATGGAATTTAACGAGTGGGTGTGGTGGGGTGGGGTATGATTTTCATGGGGGCTGAAGACAGACTTGGCTCCACTCCCGAAACGCCCCGGTCTTCCTACCTACTGTTTGGGGAGGGGAATCTGCCACCAAAAACGGAGGGAAATCTGCCACCTTAAAAAACTTTCCTCCAGGATCCTCGCGTTTCAGGTACCCTGTTTACAACTGAGAAGGGGAATCTGCCACCAAAAATGGAGGGGAATCTGCCACCTTAAAACTCTTTCGTTTAAAAGGCTTTCAACGCACTTTCCTGGGACGCTTCGGGAATCAGGCTCCATGTGGAAGTGAGGATCCCTGCTGCCTGGAATCACCCGAAAATGCAATGCGTGCAGCGGGTGGGCGGGGCTACATTTAGAGTATAAGACGCACCCAGATTTTCACCCTCTTTTTTGGGGGAAAAAGGTGCGTCTTATACTCCGAAAAATAGTGTAATTCAGTAATCTGTTCAGCGTGTTGTGCAAACATACCTACTGTACTAATTATATGAACACTTGGCACTATGATTGGTATTGCTAGTCAACATGGATTTAATGTGAAAATAGACAGCACTAAAAACACTTCCTTTTATTTTAGCAAGATGACTATCATATGGTTCATTTAGTATGTTCTTCACGGACACCCCCAAATTCCCCAAAACCTGATACTGTTAGAGAAAGTCATGAGTCTTCAGCATCTAGCAACAGCTTGGTAAGTTATCTTTGTGTCAGATGTAATAATTTAAGTTCTATCAATAAATAAAGAAATGCTATTTTAATATATTCATTCCTACTTATAATAGTGATAGTATGATAGTACTGTTGTCAGGAAGGCATATTAATTATTTTGGCCAATTTAGAGTATTAGTTATGAATTAAATGAGGTATAATAAAAGGTTTTTAGACTGTATCTTTTAGAACTATGCTTTCTAAAAATCAAAACAAAAATGTGCAAGTACTATTCCCCATCCTTCCAAGAATATACATAATTTTTGAAGATTTTTAATAGATGATAGCAAATATCTTACAAAGCATTTACAGATGTCTTGGTCCGAATATAGATAAGTTGACATTCATATGGCAATTATATTGTGAGTTCTGGATTCATGATGATGTTTTCCGATTCATAATCTGCTTACCTTTTATTCTTGATGGTGCTGGTGGAAAAGAAAAAACAACAACAACAGTATGTACTATTTTAGCCAGCAAAATAATCTACTAATTTTTTTAAAAAATGTGTGAGATGCATAAAGATGTTCTGGGGCATGGTTTAAAACTGCTGTAAGGTATAAAAATTGGATTACTAATCGGAAGAAGCTATATGTTCAGTATAGAATATTAAACTAGTTTTCATAGTATTTTGAAGAACCAGCACTGAATGCTTTGCACATCTAATTCAAACTATTATCTGCATTTTAAGAGTTCAGAACATTTGGGATCAACATCTTCCCCATCTCAAGAAACTGTGTATACAGCTGTCAGTAATTCTGAAGGTGTGCGACATCGCAACCTTGCACAGACACAAAATAATCAAATGCAAAGCCATCCATTCTCATATATACTGCAGGGGTAAGTAGCTTATAAATTATTTGAATCTTAAAGTTCTATTCAACATTTTATAGTGTAAGCAATATAATTCACAGAACACTGAAAATGTGTAGTAGTAAAGAAATAAAAGGATAAGAAAATAAATACTAAATACTAAAACTAATGTACAATAACAGCATTCAATGTATCTCTGCCTGTCTTTCTATCCTTACAAACTACTTTTCCTTAATGTCTACGTCAGGGGTATCAACTCGATTTCATTGAGGGCTTCATCAGAGTTGTGTTTGACCTCGGGGGGGGGGCATGGCTAGTTTGAAGTCACTCATGTCGGGGGGACTGTGGTGGCCCAGGCAGGACTGGGGGGATCCATTGTCTCCACCAGAGGAAGGCGGGATCAGGGAGAGTGCCAAACCTTTGCCATCCCTCTCAGACCATGCGGAGGACCCTCAGATGGCGGTGCAGGCTGTCCAGAGCACCAGGCAGCAAAAGGCAAGCACCAAACCTGGCCATCAAGCTCCCTGGGCACCGGGACCTCACAGCCCAGCCCCGCTTTCCTGAGGGGGTGCCTGCTGCACTTACATTCTCGAGGCTGCTGCTGCTGTTCTTACTCTCCTTGGCCAGGTTGGTCATGGTGTGTGTTGGAGAGCGAAGTGTGTGAGTCAAAGGGAGGACCACTCCCTCGCCACACAAGGAGACCCGGCTTTGTAACCAAGGCATCCTCAGTGATAAAATGGGAGACCACCAGGAGAGATTACGAGGAGGAGACAAGGGGATGGCAAAAAGGCAGCAGGGCTGCTTGTGGCCAAGTGCTAAGGCAGGACTTCCCTCAGACCCTCCCTTTCATTATAACCCTTCCTTCCTTCCTTCCTTCCTTCCTTCCTTCCTTCCTTCCTTCCTTCCTTCCTTCCTTCCTTTTCTTCTTCCTTCCCCTCTTTCCTTCTTTTTCCTTCCTTGCTCTCTTCCTAACTCCTTTTTTTTTGTCTTTCCTCTTTCTCTTTCTCCTTTCCTGTCCCTTCTTGGATCCTCAAATGCAAAAGGGGAAACATTTCTCCTTTTGTTTTGTTTTACTTTTAGTTTGTTTTGCTAGCCCTCTGCCAGTGAAAACGGAGCTCAGGGGGGCCTTGTGCACCCCCCCCCGGGCCCCATTTTTGGCTGCAAAGGCCTCCTGCATCCCTCTGCTAGAGAAAATGGAGCTGCAGTAGGCTGTAGCGGCTGAAAATGGGGCCTGGGGGGGCCATGCATGCCCCCCCCGAGCTCTGTTTTCACTGGCAGAGGGCTGCAGGAGGCCATCATGGACATAAATGGAGCCTCGTAGGGCCGCATGCGGCCCTCCCAAGCTCCATTTTCATTGGCAGACTGTGGGTGGGTCCTTTGCTGTTTCCTGGGCAGCCCTGGGGGCCAGTTTTAAGCATCCCAGGGGCCAGATCTGGCCCATAGGCCTTGAGTTTGACACTCTTGCTTTACATCATGCACTGTCTTTTTGTACCAATAGAGCAGAGTATTCGTAGCTCAGGTTTAAATTGTGGAGTCCTTGGTGCTCTCTGAGCTTGATGGTTTTCTTGCAGATGCTTTTCAGACTTCTCCCCTCCCTTACTTTAACCACAACTTTGTTTCCTTTTACCATGTACATTTTTCTTTTATATGATTTGTTTTGCTACTTGATTTACTTGGTTTTGCTCCTTGATCCTCCTCCTATAAAATCAAACTCTCTTAAGCACAGATCATTTTCAATCACATTCCTTCAAAATTTATTAGTTCTATATATTATCTCTTGTCATTCATACCCACTTCCATTTCCACTGCACACAAATTCTGTTTCTCCTGACATACCCAGCTTTCATTTCTATGTAACAATGTGAGAAGAACATAGTTCTACATACATTTTGCCATTCATAATTGACCATATAAGTATAAATCATGATCTTTCTCCTTGGATGTGTAACTTTCTATTTTCACTTCATTTTTCTTGTTGCATGCAATTATCTTAAGCTTTGACTATTAATTTTCTAGTTGCATCATACTGTAAAGTCTTCAAATTTTCAGCCAATGCATAAAAACATTCAAAAAGTACATTCATATTTCTAACCAATATAGTTCTAATGTTAGCATAACTACCCCATATATGTTTATTCATTTGCAGACAATCCTCGACCTATGACTACAACTGAAACAAAAATTTCTATTGCTAAGCAAGACAGTTATTAAATAAATTTTGCCCCGTTTTACAACCTTTCTTGCCATAGTTGTTAGGTGAATAACTTCATTTGTTAATTTAGTAACATGGTTGTTAAATGAATCTAGCTTCCCCATTGATCTTGCCTGTCAGAAAGTTGCAAAAGATGATAACATGATCCCAGGACATTGCAACCGTCATAAATACATGCCAGTTTCCAAGCATCCGAATTTTGATTATGTAACCATAGGGATGTTGCAGTAGTCGTAAGTGCCCTGAACCAAGAAGCAGAAACCATTGCAAAACTCATATTTAATCCTGATATTATGGTTCGTTATTGTTAGTATTTATGAAAGAATGCTGTGTAGCTTAGAAGCTCTCAGCAAAAATAACAGCAGCTGCTGTTTGTGGCTGAAGCTATCCTAGGCTGTTATTTACACACACACACACACACACACACACACACACACACACACACACACACACACACACACACACACACAAATAGGATTCAGAAACGTGAACCAGTAAACCCAGAGGGAGTCCCCTCTGGACTTGGGGGAGCGGAGAGAGAGAGAGGGTTGGGGGGCTACCAGTCTGAGAACTTGGTGCGGTCTGAAGCTGCTGCATTTTATGCCCGTTGCCTCCAACCAAGGCCCTTCGCTTCCCCACGGAAAATACTCCAAAGCAGGTAGGGAGGCAAAGAGCCAGTCAATATGACGGAAGGGGTTCGCTATCCACTCCCCCCTCGCAGCCTTTTAGCTACTATTGTCCCACCTTGCTTCCCCCTCCCCTTAAAATGAGGCTAGGGAAGAAAGCCGGGAGGGGGGGAAATCTAAGGGGGAGGGAAGAAGAGACCCAGGTAGATCCCTCTCTGAATAGCCTCCCGCCCAGATTTCGACTGATTTTTTCTCCAATCCTCAGATGAACAGACCCCATCCCCCTTTTTGGACTCTAGACCGCCGGACCTTTATTTTCCCCATTTATTGGGGGAAATTGGATTTTTATTGGGTCTTCCCCCCACCCCAGATCAAAAGGAAAGCTAGTCGGGCTTCTCCTAGAAGCCCCCTACGCTTCCCCCTGCTCCCTTCCCCCTATCCCCCACTCAATCCCACAGAGGAGTGCGTGCTGGAAACGTGTGTTTGGAGCGACGTCGGAGCATGCCTTCTGACCCTCCAGTGCTCGACCCACAACTCTCCGCGCTCCTCAAGGTCGGGGGGTAGCAGCCCTGATGCCTCCGCTGCCCCCCCATGGCCCCAGCCATCGCTGCCCTGCTTCCTCAAAGGCACAGCGTGTTTCAAAGGTGGCAGCTCGCGTCTGGAGATGCTGAACAGTGTCCTGCTGCGAGAGCCAGGCCAGGCCTCTCCACTGTCCAACTCGCCAATGGGAGCGCTTCTGCTGGGCCAGCCCCCCCCTCCTGCTGGACTTTTGTGTTCGGTGCTCGGCTGGGGGAGGGGAGCGCTTCCCCAAGCTGCCCCCTTCTTTCTCTTGGCCCTGTCGACAGGCTTGGGGGATGGCTCCCACCCCGCAAGATCTGCCCCTGCCAATTCTCTCCCAGCCCTCTTTGCTGATGACAACAGCAAATGTACCACGATGAAGGCAGAATCCTGTTGCCACGCAAAGGGAGGTACTAAGGCTCCGGCCATCGCCACCGCCGTGATAGGGCAACCGCTCTTTCATCCCTCTGCCGGGATAGGGCAACGGAGCCGCAGCAGAGGGATGAAAGAGCCCCCTGCGGCTCTGAAGCCATGGGTTGCCGACACCCGACCTAGATAATGCCAATTCATACTCTCTAGAATGCATTTTGGTTATTTCATAAGTAAGTCTACACCATCACCTCACTGCATGCATTTATCTATTGCACTTCACAAGATCAGACAGTTTTTATTCCAATCTATTACTTTCTTTTTTTTAGTTTTGCAAATTCACAGTCTATTTTTCTTTCATTCTTTTCAGATGATAATTTATACTTTTTTATCACTTACTTCTCTGTCATTCCAAGTTACAATCTTCTATACATTGTGACTAGATAGGTTCATAGATTTTGACCTCTGCTACCCAGTGCTTCGGTCATTGAAAATTTTTGTGTTAATTCTTTTTAGTAAACTATAAAAGGCACAGAGTACCAGACATCTTTATATCTATGCCAGGGGTCCCCAAACTATGGGCCACAGCCCATCACTGGGTTGTGGCCATTTGCAACCAGGCCATGGGAGTGGGGGGTGGCACCAAGCATGCATGCAGCCCAACTCGTGTGAGCGGCAGGCTCCAGTGCTCGCAGCCCCACTCGCATGAGCAGCGAACACTGGTGCTTACAGCCCCACTCGCGCGAGTGGCGGGTGTGTGTGCCCACTGCTCACACAAAAGATGTGTGGGTGCATGTGCACCTGCCCCTCACACAAAACCATCCCCTCTTCACCCCCTCCTCTCCCCTTGCTGGGCCACCAACCCAGAAAGGTTGGAGAATGCTGATTTATGCTACATTCAATCTTCTCTGCTAATAATAAGAATAGTACCATGCAATTTGGGCACATGTTGGGCAATATGCCACAAGTAGAATCAAAGCCTAATTTTACTCTAAGGATTTTCATGGTATTCCATGCAAGCTAGTATCCTCTAATTTAGAAAATACCTTGCTAGTATTCCACCAATTAAGAGGTACAGTATATCCAATATACTGATATATGCTCAGGTTGCAGGTCACATTAAAACATCTTATTATGTAAAACAGGCCATGTTAAAAAGGGGGAAATAATTTCTAGCAATCAGATATTGCAAGCAATTGGCACAATATGTAATTATTTGGGGGAAATTATTTCTTTATCTTTCATCTTACAGAGAATCAGTCTTTTAATAACAACTAAACATTTTCTTATGGAAAGTTCTATATATTTAGCTTTCAATTAAACAGAGAAAACCAAACAGAGGTCTTTAATTTTTATGCATGTCTTTAAACAGAAAAATTTCTGTGGTCCAGAAGATACAGATGTAGCTATAGATATTCCTTATGGAATAGAAAAGTTTAAACTGCATGCCAGAAGATAATGGATTAAAACATAACCTCTTTAAGAATTACGAAGAATGCAAGAAAATTTGATCGGCTACATTGAAGGCCCCTAAAGTATATTAAAAACAGAGATTATTATAAAATAGAATAGAATAGAATAGAATAGAATAGAATTCTTTATTGGCCAAGTGTGATTGGCCACACAAGGAATTTGTCTTTGGTGCATATGCTCTCAGTGTACATAAAAGAAAAAATACATTTCTCAAGAATCATGAGGTACAACACTTAATGATTGTCATAGGATATAAACAATCAGGAAACAATATTGATATAAATCGTAAGGATACAAGCAACAAGTTATAAGTGGGAGGAGATGGGTGATAGGAACAATGAGAAGACTAATAGTAATAGTAATGCAGCCTTAGTGAATAGTTAGACAGTGGTGAGGGAATTATTTGTTTAGCAGAGTGATGGCGTTCGGGAAAAAACTGTTCTTTTGTCTAGTTGTCTTGGTGTGCAGTGCTCTATAGCGTCGTTTTGAGGGTAGGAGTTGAAACAGTTTATGTCCAGGATGCGAGGGGTCAATAAATATTTTCACGGCCCTCTTTTTGACTCGTGCAGTATACAGGTCCTCAATGGAAGGCAGGTTGGCAGTAATTTTTTTTTCTGCAGTTCTGATTATCCTCTAAAGTCTGTTTCTGTCTTGTTGGGTTGCAGAACCGAACCAGACAGTTATAGAGGTGCAGATGACAGACTCAATAATTTCTCTGTAGAACTGTGTCAGCAGCTCCTTGGGCAGTTTGAGCTGCCTGAGTTGGCGCAGAAAGAACATTCTTTGTTGTGCTTTTTTGATGACATTGTTGATGTTGGGTGACCATTTTAGGTCTTGAGATATGATAGAACCTAGAAATTTGAAGGTCTCTACTGTTGATACTGTGTTGTCTAGTATTGTAAGAGGTGGTAGAATGGGAGGATTTCTCCTGAAGTCTACCACTATTTCTACGGTTTTGAGTGTGTTCAGTTCCAGATTGTTCCGGTCGCACCACAAGGCTAGTTGTTCAACCTCCCATCTGTATGCGGTTTCATTGTTGTCTCGAATGAGACCAATCACTGTTGTATCATCTGCAAACTTCAGTAGTTTAACAGATGGATTGTTTGAGATGCAGTCATTGCATCTCAAACGATCCATCTGTTAAACTACTGAAGTTTAACAGATTTAACTTTTAACAGATTTAACTAGATTACTAAATCTAGTGTTTTGACACTTGTTACAATTTTAATGTTTTCTTTGCAGAAAAAATCAGTTTGTCTCTTTATACCACATATTCTTCTACTTCTACTTCTACATAGAATCTAAGGAGGCCAAATAGATTTTTAGGGATATTTTTTCTTCCAACTATTTTTAAATAACTACAATTGGTTCTCTCTTCTTATTACTAATATTTTTACATCTCCTGAGTCTGAGTACACAGAGATTACCAATGTCTCCTGTGACACTTTGCAACCAACTTACTTCTAAGATACAATTCTTGTATGATGCAATATGATTGCATCAACTTGTATTGCAGTGAATCCTGTTGTTGCTTTTAAAAAGAATGTATAGTATTGTCATTGTAAAAAATTTTAAATACATATAAGTTGTTAGATTTATATGTTTGCCATTTCTGGGCAGAACATCAGCCTATATAAATTGAAGTAATGAATAAATAAATATAACCCAAGTAACAGTAGTGATAACAACTGTTACTATTTTAGCATTTTCCCTTGCTAACTAAATCATGCTCTTTGCTAGTAAATCATTATATGCAAGCCTTGTTACATTTTTAATGTAATGGAATACAATTTTTCGCTAAGTTATTCTATTAAGGTGTTTTATTTTCTTGAAAGCATAATATAATTATATTATACACACTTTTTGGAATAAAATATTATTATAATAAAAACCTGTTTCCAGGTTACTTACATTATAGCCATTTTACTTATTTATTTAACTAAATATTCCAGAGTAGCTTTCAAATATCAGAAAGTTTGCCTCCTAGCTTTCAAATTGAAAAGATGACACTCCTAGAAAAAGTTGAAGAAGAAGGGAATAACAGGTATAGCCATCACTTCTTAAAGCAACAGTTGAAGCTTTTGGTGTGAAGGGAGTTAGTGAATGTGCCAGCATTTTATCTTCCAGAATTTTTATTGACTTTTTTATAGAAAGAAATGGATAATCGCCTTTTCTGTTGGAGATTGTGATAGTATTCAGTTCTTTTGAACTCATTGCAGTCTTCTACATATTTGTTAAACACTTGGTATTAATTTTTTTAAATTATAAATCATGGGGGATGATGAAATTATATTATTTTTAATATCTCTTTGTTCTTGTTCATTCTTTTCTATGTAAGAATTATCCTAAAATAAGACTGGGATTTATATTTATTTTTAAGCAAATGTGATAAATCAATTATTGCTCTGTTTTTATTGTATGTTTTTACGAACTACCTTAAATTCTTTTATAGAGCCATATACATTTTGTAAAAAATAAATACTTTAATTTTATGCCTACCCAAATCTGGGCTTCAAAAATCCCAACTACTAGAGGGAAGCAAAGAGATATAGAAATGCTTATTCTTTGTGCTACCTAAATTTCTGAAACTCATATATTTTATCTATATGTACCTCTGTTATATAAAGCAGAGATATATAATTAAACTGCAATGTGTTTCTAACAGTGTAGATAATCAGTTTCCTGGGCAAGGAATTTCAACTGGGTTTCCAGTATATCCTGCTTTCAGCCCTCTACAGATGTTATGGTGGCAACAGATGTATGCACGTCAGTATTATATGCAATAGTAAGTATAAATAGAACATGATTTTAATTAGTACTCAGATGGAAGATTGGTAATTAAAACAAAGACTAGATTGTTTTTTGTAGATTAGTTTTAACAAACCAATTCTGAAATAAATATACAGATTTGTAAAAGCATTTACTAGAATTACTGAGTTATAAAACTTGATTATTTAAGAGTAGTTTTATTTTTGTTTTGGTGGCTGATTCAGAGATATGCTTTATTATGGAGAAAAATTATTACAAAGTGAAATTTTCCATCCCTTAGACCATGGGTCAGCAACCTGCGGCTCCGGAGCCGCATGCGGCTCTTTGGGGCCCCTGCTGTGGCTCCCTGTCCCATCACTGGCTGGCCTCACCCTCCCCTCCCTCACCTGGCCTGAGAACGTAAGGGCGACGGCGGGAATGGAGAAGCAGCCGGGGCTGATTCTCCGGCGCTGGTTGAGAAACAATTGCCACCCCCGGCGCAGGTTTTCTTTCAGGTGACTCCCCCTCTTGCGACTCCCTGGCTGGCTGTGGTGGGGCCAGGAGGGTGCGCATGCGCGGGGAGACCCTCCTTCTGGAAGCCGAGGAGCTGTGAGAATCTTCCTTCTGGAAGCGAGAAGCCACGGAGGGCGGGTGGCTTCTCGCTTAAGGAGGCTCTTTGTATGCAGCTTCTCTCCTGCCCTAAGGATCTGGTCATCGTCTTGCTGTGCCCTCCCCCCGCATGAGAGGAGAAGGAGGGGGAGGAGGGTCCCGGGAGCCTTAGTGCAGGAGCGAAGTACCTGCCTTTGCGCCATATGCAGTCGATGTAATGTGCCGATGCCTGGACGACGTTAGGACCTGGATGGGGAGAAACAGACTCAGACTCAACCCCGACAAGACTGAGTGGCTCTGGATATTGCCTCCTAAGGACTATGACAATTGTCCCTCTTTGGTTCTTGAGGGAGGAAAATTAACTCCCTCGGAACAGGTTCGCAATTTGGGAGTGCTCCTAGACCCACAGCTAAAATTAGACCAACATCTTTCAGCTGTGGCTAGGGGGGCTTTTGCACAGGTTCTCCTGGTGCACCAATTGCGACCATACTTGGAGAAGGAGGCTCTGCTCACAGTCACTCATGCCCTTGTCACCTCTCGATTGGACTACTGCAATGCGCTCTACATGGGGCTACCCTTGAAGAGTGTCCGGAGACTTCAACTGGTGCAAAGTGCAGCTGCACGTGCTGTGGTGGGTGTGTCAAGATACACCCACGTAACACCTATACTCCGCCAGCTGCATTGGCTGCCCATTGGTCTCCGGATACAATTCAAGGTGTTGATCATCATCTTTAAAGCCCTACATGGCTTAGGACCAGGTTACCTCTGGGACCGCATTCTGCCTCATACTTCCCTCCGACCGGTTAGGGCCCACAGAGTGGGTCTCCTCCAGGTCCCATCAGCCAAACAATGTCAGTTGGCGGGCCCTAGGGGGAGGGCCTTCTCTGTGGGGGTCCCTGTGCTCTGGAACCAACTTCCCCCAGAGATCCGAATTATCCCCACCCTGCTGGCCTTCCGGAAAGCCGTCAAGACATGGCTCTTCCTGCAGGCAGGGGTTTGAGACTAGTTTTTACCCTGAGATCTCCCCCAGTATGTATGTTGTTGAATGTTTTTTAACTTTTTTAATGTTTTAAAATTGTTTTTAAATAAATGTTTATTGTTTAGTGTTCTTTTAAAATGTTGTACGCCGCCCTGAGTCCTTAGGGAGTAGGGCGGCATAGAAGAACCTAATAATAAATAAATAAATAAATAAATATTTCTGTGAAGGCAGCCTTCGCTCCCTGCCACTTCGGGCTGGAGCTTACGGCCTCCCCGCTCGGCCGAAGAGCTGTGGGGGTGGGGTGGACACGGCAAGGCGATGGCCAGATCCTTAGGACAGGAGAGAAGCCGCATCCAAAGAGCCTCCTTAAGCGAGAAACCGCCCGCCCTCCGCGGCTTCTCGCTTCCAGAGGAAGGTTCTCGCTTCTCTGCGGCTTCCAGGAGGATCTCCCCGCGCATGCGCACCCTCCTAGCCCCGCCACAGCCAGCTAGGGAGTCGCGAAAGAGGGAGGAGGGGGGTCGCCCGAAGGACAGCCTGTGCTGGGGGTGGCGATCGTTCCTCAGCAGAGAGAGAGAGAAGGAGAGAGAGAGGGAGAAAGAGAGATGGGAGAGGGAGAAAGAGAGAGAGAGAGAACAGAGAGAGAGAGATCCCTGTTTCCATAGAAAAGAAAACAGCCACAAAACCTGGGTAGGTGTGGCTGGAGGTCATGTGGCTCAGTGGGAGTGAGTGACGTCGAGTTGGCCACACCCACCCAGGTTTTGTGGCTCCGGGTGTTTTGTTTTCTCTGGGAAACGTGTCCAAATGGCTCTTTGAGTTTTTAAGGTTGCCGACCCCTGCCTTAGACTGTATTTTGGGAAGAATTTCATTAGAAAATCGAAAGAATAGCATGTTAAGACACAATCCCATATTTCCAGTTTTTTTAATGTAAAAGTTTATCTTAGCTGCACATTTGTGTCAAAGAGGAAATCACTTTATTATACATGCTTGAAATTTGTCATATGTAGTGGCATGATTAATCTTATTCATGATAATTCAATGAGTGAAGAAAAAATAAGCCTTGCTGTACCTCCTCCTTTACAGCTTCATATTCCTTCCCTGATCTTTACTATGTTTCCTTCATAAGCCGTACACCCTCCCCAATTCTTGGTTGTCTCCCCTGGTATTCACCACCATCCGAAATTCTCACTGCAACTCCCTCATATCATCACACATTCTCTTATACCCTCTGCACCCTCCTAAATCTCATTGTACCTCACTCACATCCTTACCCTCCCTGAGCCTGTTTACACCTCCCTGGCACCCCCATGCACACTCCCTGATCCTTGCTGCACCCTGATCCAAATATATCTTCATTACTTAACAGTGGAAATTCTGCCCCCAATTGCCATTACAGTAATCCCTCGCTATATCACGGTTCACCTTTCACGGTCTCGCTGCTTCACGGATTTGCATCGTGCATTGTGTTCTGCATTCTGATTGGCTGATTGGTAAAACAGCTTGCCAAGAGCAGTGAAATACACGTGAGGCCAGGGGTGAAATCCTCCTGGTTCGCACAGCTCAACAACCTGGTGGTGTTCGCGGCGCGGGCCTTCCCCCACCCACTTCCCCCGCCCACCTGGATGTCGGCATCTGCATTCTTTTGCCCTCTACGCATGCGCAAAGCTGAAGTTACTACTTCACGGATTTCGCCTATCACGGGTTCTTTTTGGAACGTAACCCCAGCGAAAAACAAGGGATCACTGTATACGTTGAGGATTGTATAATTGAGGACAGTTATTTGTGCATAATTTCAGTATTTCAGGCTGATTCTTATTTTTAAAATGCCCATTTCAGCTACCAGCGCAAGATAATCTTTTTCCCTTCCTTAGTTCATTCAGGGGAGAGGGGGTGCCCTTCTTACAGCAGTTGATTTAAATGTCATGATGAAATTGTTTTGCTGCATATTATAGGTAGCTAACTAATATGCCTTACTTTTGAGAAGCTATTCATTATTTCTGTTATAGTCAAGCTGCAGTTTCAGCACAGGCAACCCTCAGTCCGGAGTCTATGAGTCCTCCAGTTCCGGAGCCCTCAAGTTCTGATCATGTTCCTGCAAATGAAGCCCCAGCAGCTCCAAACATAGCTCCACAGGAGAACAGACCTATAAATCAAAATGTGCAGATGAATGCTCAAGGAGGCCCAGTCATAAATGAAGAGGACTTCAATAGAGATTGGCTGGACTGGATATACACATTCTCCAGAGCAGCTATTCTTCTTAGTATTGTATATTTCTATTCATCCTTCAGTCGCTTTGTTATGGTGATGGGAGCTATGTTATTAGTTTACCTGTAAGTAAATATGATATATTGACGATTCAGTGTATTTTTATATATTTATATTTTACTAGACAAACTCTTGACCCATTAGGTTATTATTTCAGAGATATTTCCTTACCTAAACAGAGAATCAGAATGACCATCAGTGGTCAAAAATCAGTTTCAGAGCAACATCTTACTTCCTCTTGGCTTCCCCATTGAATTTTCTTGTGGGAAACTGGCAGTGAGTGTTAGACATCTTCCTTTCCTCTCCCCCCTCTCCCTCTCTTTATAGTAGTTTTACACAAATTTAATTATATTTAGATTCACTGAAATCTACTGAACTTTTTAGTTTACAGTAAAATTTAATCCATTGTTCAGTAAATATAAATATTTTTCATTCCTGAAAGCTGATCAATAAGTAACATTCATAATATTTACAGTGAATTGTCATGTGCTATTCTAAACTAAAACGAATATGTTAGTGCTTCTACATGTTCATTTTATATGTTACATGTACTAAAAATATATATAATTGAATGATTTCAACTTTACATCATGAAATTATATCCAATATATTTAATCACATTCAAAAATATGTATTTATCTGGCTGAGGAATTCTACAAGTTGTACTCCTAACACATCTGGAAAACACAATGATGGGGAAGAATGAGTTAGATATTAGTCTTAACTGATTTATTATCATTTGTTGCTTTATATTACAGTATTTGCTGATCTAAATATTTTATTTCATCTTAGTAATTTTGTCAATGTCTTTTGTAAAGGCACCAAGCTGGGTGGTTCCCATTCAGACAAGAAGGAATCCAACAGCCTGCAGCAAACAATGCAGATATAAACCATGATGGTCAAAATGTAAATAATGTTGGTCTCGAAGAAATGGTAAGGAGATGAATTGAGCAATACCACTAATTTTAAATTTAAGAATTACTGTTTTATGAAAGTTCCAACTCTAGATTTAAGAAATAAAAATAAGATGATTTCATGCATGCTTAATAGGGAATATGTTTTACTAAAATCAGAACTGAATAAATTTACATTACATTGCAATGTCTGATTATTCTTTATGATTTATAAGCATAGTGTTGATTTGTCTATAATTTATCAAATTTGCAAAGAGGAATACATTGTATTTTGGTATTTAGATAGGAAGAAGGACACATGTTTTCCAAGAAATTGTAGTTTACAGTAGTTCTGTTAATACAAATAACATTAATATAATTAACTCAGGTTTTATATATATATATATATAAAGGAACGTCTGATGGATGAAGGTATTGAAGAAGATAGTGGCGAAGACATTGTTGGTGACAATGCAGAACAGCATCCTGGATTTATGGCTTCCGCATGGTCTTTCATTACCACTTTCTTTACGTCCCTCATTCCTGAAGGTCCTCCACAAGTTGGCAACTAAGCAAAGGAGGAATTACTAATAGAGCATGGAAGTTGACTCTGGGAGAATGGTATTTTAAATATCATAATATATATATGTGTGTGTGTGTGTGTACATACACATATATATACACACAAACATGCATACATCATACACACACACACACACACACACACACACACATAATACATATATACACACAGTATAAATATTCTGATCGTGCTGTACGAAAATGTTTTTTTTCTTGCACCTTTCTCATGCTAATGAATATTTTAAGGAGAAATGGACTTCTGCTTAAATTCTTTAGAAATATTTTTATGTAAAGAAGAAAAATGTAAAAATTGGTCTTTCATGTTTTTGTTTTAATTGTATTAACTGAGGGTAGGAACCTGTAACTGGTGTGAAATGCCTTTTCTTCAAAGAGTTATTAAATTACCAATCTTACCAATAATAGTATAAATAAGCTCCTTTAGAGTAAAAAAATACCCCTTGTATTGGAATCTTTGTCATTTCTTTTTAAAAAAATTGTGTATCAAAAATATATATTGTGCTTACAGTTTTTAGCAATAGCCCTGCCAGTGGCATGTTCTCTAGGTTTTCCCACTCGCTTCATGATACTAATAATAAAGCAGCATTTTGAGGATAATACTGTAGATAATAACTGAGTGCATTACAATCATTTAATTGATAAGAAAACTATTTTAAAAATAGTTCCAGGACACACAGATGAATGTAGATAGTTTTTAAATTAACTTGTAGTATTGAGGAAACTAATCTGCAAGTCTTCAGTATTAATTTGCATGAGAAAGACTTAATATTTCTGATGCAAATCAGAGAATGTTGTATACATATTAACTATATTATTTATAGCAGCATAATCTAAATTACTGTTCTTGTGTGTTGTGATATTTGGGAGTGGGGCAGACATAATAGATCCAGAGGCTACATATAGCAAAATGAACAGTATCAATAAAAGAGAAAATTTGTAGCTCAGGGTTAAAATGAAGAGATCTCTGTGCACTACTCTCAGCTTGGTTGTTTTTAAGTCAGACTAGGACTAATGATATTGCCTAGTTTAGGTAATGAAATGTTTGCAAGAAAACAACCAAGCCCAGAGAGCACCAAGGATACCTCAAAATGAATAATGCTAGGTGCAACAGAAATGTATTTAAAAATCAATGCATATAATAATCTAGAAATACAAATAAATGATGTATTATGGCAGATTCCATGAACTTTCAATGGTTGACCTATACTTGGGGTCTGCAACGTTAAACACTGAAAGAGCCATTTGGACCCGTTTCCCATAGAAAAGAAAACACACGGAGCCACAAAACCTGGATGGGCGTGGCTAACATGATGTTACTCAATCCCACCCAATCACATGACTCCCTAGCCATGCCTACCCAGCTGGTCATTAGGGCAGAGAAATGGTTGTTAAAAAACACTGGGAGCCACAAAACCCTTTTGACATCTAAAATGATGTCAAATGAGATCCCCCCCTCTCCCCCTCTGTATATATCTCCCCCTCCCTCTATCTCTCTTCCCCCTCTGTATTTCTCCCTCTCTGTATCTCCCTCTCTCCCCTCTCTCTCCATGTATCTCTCCCCCTCCACCCTCTCTATTTCTATCTCTGTCTGTCTCTATCTCCTCGCTACCTCCTCCTCTCTCTGTGTATCTCTCTCCCCCTCTATGTATCTCTCCCTCCTTTCCCTGTATATATCTCCCCTCCCCCCTCTGTATCTCTGTCTCTCTCCTCCTCTCTCCCCTCTCTCTATCTCTCCACTTCTCTCTGTGTCTCTCTCTCCCTCTCTCTCTGATTCTGATTCTCTGGTGTCTCTTCCAGGGGTCTTGTTGCCTGACAGACTGAATCAGGAAATGGCGGGCGGCTACTTCCAGCTTTTGTTGGTGCTGGGAGCATCTTGGACGCTTGGGGAGATGCACTTAATTTCACTGTGCTGCGTAAGGGACTGCGAGAACAGCGGGCAGGCCATGAGGTGAAGGCCATGAGGCATTGGGCAGGTAATGAGGCGCTCTCGAGTGCCTTGCGCAGCACAGCAAAATTTAGCACAATGAGGTAGATTGGTCCCCTCCTCCCAGGACCCATTACAATGCGGAGCCACAATGCGACCCTGCCCCACTTGCCCCTAGCAACAAGAGGAGCGTGGTGGGCCTAGAGTGAGTCTCTTCTCAGGTGAAGCGAGTAGTGACTGGGATGGGAGGGGCGACGGGCGGGGCCAGCCAGTGATAAGATCAGTCAGAACTGCTGAAAAACTTAACTACTGGCGGTGTGACGGAGCCACAGGAGAGGGGCGAAAGCTGCATGCGGCTCGGGAGCCGCGAGTTGCCAACATCCAGCCTATACAAAAAAGTAATTCATTATAAAGGTCCCTAATTGAATGATTATGATGTACCATCAAGTAATCAGTTCTTAGCAACTACAAACTTATGCACACGTGTTTAAAGTAGGACAATTTAGGCCTGGTGGTTTACATCTTAAGTGAAATTCATTTAGATTTTTTAAAAATTGTTAATATTCCTTAAAATGCTAATTCTAGAAGACATTTTAATCCATGAGGAGAGTGGATTTCTGCTTTGGCTAATTGCGGGCGGAGCGTCGTTGGCTTGCCAAACACGCTCAGGGGCTGCTGTCTCGGTTCCTTGGTGCTTGCACCGGCCGAGTGAAAAACGGGGGGGGTGGTTTGCAGGAGGATTGCACGGCGATTCTCCAGCAGGTTTGTTTTTTCTCACAGTTCCCCCTCTGGCTTGCGACCTCTCCGGTGGCTGGGAGTGCTCAGCTGGTCGCCTTTGCATTCTTTGGCCAGGAACGGTCGTGAGGACTCTCCGTGCTTTTTTCCTTTTCAAATTCAAGCAGGCGTGCCTCCCGACTGGCAATAGTTTTCCTGTGCATGTCAGCTGCTGCCCCCTTCTGGTGGCCATTTTGCTTGCAAGCTTGCCGCGTCACAGTCTGCTCTTGCCTATCGTTTCTTGTCTCTATGGCTGATTCCGCTTTGCCCGCCTCTTCCTCAAAGCCTGCGGGCAAAAGGAAGCAAAAAACTAACAGGCAAGTCCCTGGGGACACGGAGGTCGCTCCTCCCGCTCCTGCTGAAGCTGCTAACCTCGAATTAGTTCAGGTTTCCAGGGCAACTGAAAGAGATGAGAGGAGATGCGATCGCATGCTCCAGAAGCTAGCAGACAAAGCCGATCATCGTTCCTCCTCTCTGCCTCCCCCAATCCTCTCTCCTGGGCCTGTAACGGAGCAGGTTTCCTCTCTAGATGCTCCAGTGAGCTCCTTGGCGAGCACCTATGTTTGGTGGGGGAGGCCTGCTCATCTCTAACCCAGCTCCTACTCCTCCCATGGCTTCAGCCTTTGGCTCTAGGTCTCCTGCAGTAGCTTCTGCCTTTGCCCCAGGCCAAGGTTTCCTCCCCCTCTTCCATGGGCCTCTACCTTGATGCCTGCAGTTCCCCCTGGCTCCTCCAACCAATTGGACCAGGCCAATCTTCAGATGATAATTGCAGCTACGGTGCAACAATGCATGGCCGGTTTTAGACAAATGGAATGGCCTGCACAGCCTTCTACATCTCAGGCGGCTCTCGCACCTTCTGCTCCTGTCTACGATGAGATCATTAAGGAAGAAGTGGCTTCTGAGGCCTCGATTGAGGCTGAGCAGCTGCCCACACTGGAGGAGGGGGAGTGTGACCCTACAGCCTTATCTGACAACGAGGGTCTCTTACCTGATCAGCCTGCCTCTTACCTGATCAGCCTGCATTGTTTAAATCCTTGCTGCATAAGGCCAAGACAATGGCTGGCTTACCCACTTCTACGATTCCTCAGGGGACTACTTCATGTCTTTCCAGGGAGCCAGTGTTTACTGAGCAGGTTCCGGAGTTGGATGTAGTCCCGGCTCCTCAACTGTTTGTTGACAACGTTCAGCGCCAATACATGGCTCCGGCTTCGGGTCCCATGCCATCGGCGCAAGACAAAAAGTTCTTCAATGTGGCCTCCGAGTTGGTCTCTCTTCTGAATCCTCCCTCCGTGGACACTCCAGTGGACGCACTTCATTCACCCAATTCGATTCCTGGGGAGGCCGACGAGCTGCTGAAACCTGAGGACCGCCATCTGGAGCAGATCTTGCTGAAATCTCACCAGTCTGCAGCGTGGGCCGTGTGGTCTTTGTTCGTCCGGTCATCTTGGCTATGGCTTCGCAAATTGCAAGAACAAGTGCCCCCAGCTCCCCAGCGGAGCTTCGCATCCACCAGGACTTGAACAAAGTCATTGCTGCGACTCAATTTGCGGCGGACGCTGCCCTGAGAGCTGCTTGCTTCGCTTCCAAGTCTATCACTGCTTCGACTGTGGGGCGTGGGGTTAATTGGCTTTGTTCCTGGTCAGCTGACGCCCGTCAGAAATGGCGTTTGGCGACCAAACCGATTTCAGGCCAGTTTCTCTTTGGGGAGATCCTGGACCCGATTTTGGTTGAGTCCAAGGATCCTAGGAAGGTGCTGCCTACCTTTAGTAAAAAAGGGGGTTTCCGCCAGGCTCCCTATCCTAGGTGACCTTTTCACCAGGCTGACCAGGGTTCCAGCTTTTTCCAAGCTCCAGGTCAGTATGGGGCGAGATCTTACTTTGGAGATAGATCTGCCAGGGGAAAGCCTGCCAAGTGTTCATTCAGAGGGTGGGGTTCCAAATTCCCCTGTCATTCCAAATGAAGGGGATGCTGCTCTCCCTATTGGGGGTAGGTTATCCCTTTTTGCAGATGCCTGGGATGAGATAACTCAGGACCGCTGGGTTAGGAACACGATTTGTTATGGTCTTTCATTGGAGTTTATTGCATTACCTCCCCCCTTTTTCATTCCTTGCCCGGTATCCAGATCACCTGTTAAAAGGCCTCTCATGGAACAGGCAGTTCTCCAACTGTTGCAGATCCGGGCAATTGAACATGTTCCCAGGGACCAGAGGGGTTCTGGTTTTTATTCTATTGTTTTACTGGTTCCCAAGTCATCGGGGGGTTGGCGCCAGATTTTGGATCTAAAATGTCTTAACCTCTTTATTAAATATAATAGGTTTAAGATGCAGTCTCTACGCTCTATTTTGAGAGGCGTTCACCAGGGCGATTTTCTAGCATCGCTTGATTTGACCGAAGCATACCTTCACATCCCCATTAGGCTTCAGGATAGGCAATACCTTAGGTTTTATTTTGCAGGTTGCCACTATCAATATAGGGCTCTCCCTTTTGGCTTTTCCTCTGCTTCTCGGGTTTTCACCAAGGTCCTCGCAGCCTTGGGGGTTCATCTCAGGTCTCAAAGTATTCGTATCCAATGCTACTTGGATGATATTTTGGTCCAGGCAGCATCCTATTCTCTAGCTGTTCAGCATCTCCAGATGGCAGTGGATGTCCTACACCTGCATGGTTTTTCATTCAATGGGGAGAAGAGTTGTTTGATTCCCTCTACGTCCATTTTACATTTGGGCACTATCATAGACTCTCTGGAGTGCAGGGTTTTTCTTTCCCGGGAGCGTCAGGACAGTATTCGAGACATGGTTAATCAGATTTATCATTCTTCGTCTGTTCCTGTGGCCTGTTTGTCGACGCTCTTGGGGAAAATGATCTCGTGCCTAGACATTGTCCCTTGGGCTCGCCTGCACTCCAGGGAGCTGCATTGGTTCCATTTGCCCTTCCAGAAGGCGGGTAGGGGTTCTTCTCAGTTTAAAGTTAGACTCCCTCCTTCCGTCCTCCATTCGCTTTTATGGTGGCGGTCTCCTGCGCTTTCCCAGGGTTCTTTATTCCTTTCCCCTGACAGAATTGTAGTTACCTCGGACACCAGTCTTTATGGCTGGGGGGCCCATGTTGAAGGTCACTTGGCGCAAGGGGTTTGGTCCGGGAAGGAATCCTCTTGTCCCATTAATGTGTTGGAACTTAGAACCATTTTCCTTGCCCTCAAACATTTCAGGCATAGGCTAGGGGGGCTCACATGTTCTGGTTTTGACAGCTAATGTAACTGCCAAGGCTCATGTTAATAAACGGGGGCACCCGTTCCGCTGCTTTGCTGCGTGAAGCCTTGCACCTTGGCCTTTGGGCGGAGAGGCATCTCCTCTCTCTGACTGCTGAGCACATTTCCGGGGAGGCTAGCAAGCAGGCTGATTGGCTCAGTCATACGGAATTAGATCCAATGGAGTGGCAGTTACACCCTCAGGTTTTCAGGCTATATCCAACCGTTTTGGTCAGCCCCTAATTGATTTGTTTGCAACCCCACAGAATGCTCAACTGGATCGCTTCTTCTCCTGGTTCTCCTCCAGGGGAGCAGAGGCTGTCAACGCGCTCTGAACGCCTTGGCCCCAGGTTCTTCTGTATGCCTTCCCTCCTCTTCCTCTCGTTTCCAGGGTAATCCAGAGGGTGTTGCAGTTCTCGGCAGAGATCATTCTGATCGCTCCCCACTGGCCGCGGAGTGTTTGGTTTGGCGACCTCATGTCCCTCTCTCAGACTCCACCGTGGTGTCTGCCTCTCAGGCAAGATTTGCTCAAGCAGGGAGAGGTACTGCATCCGGACATTCATTGGTTACAATTGACCGCATGGCGCTTGAGCGGCAGGTCCTAATGTGTCAGAACTACCAAGGGGACATCATAGACATCATTCTGCCCACTAGACGGCCTTCCACTAATTGCATTTATCAGGCAATGTCTTTCTGCAAATGGTGTGCTTCAGAGGGGATTTTTCCTCTTCAAGTTCCCATCCTGGACATTCTCCGTTTCCTTCGCAAGGGTTTGGACATGGGTCTCACTCCCAATACACTTAGGCGCCAGGTGGCTGCTCTTTCCACAGTTTTGTCCTGTGATCCTTTTCAATTGCTCGCTCTCTACCCTATGGTTCAGCGTTTCCTGAAGGGTGTTGCCAACATCAGTCCTCCGGTGGTTCATCGCTTCCCTACCTGGGATCTACCTCTGGTGCTCAAATCCTTGACCGGTCCTCCTTATGAGCCCTTAAGAGAGACTACTCTTTGTCTGCTATCTTATAAGGTTGCCTTTTTGCTAGCTATTACGTCTGCCCGACGTATCTCTGAGTTATCGTCTCTTTCTGTTCGCAAGGATTTGTGTATTTTCCATTCTGACTGGGTGTTCTCTGTTTAGACCCCTCCTTCCTTCCGAAGGTTAATTCTCTGTTTCACAGGTCCCAGGAGTTGGTGTTGCTGTTCTTCTGTGCTCATCCCCGTCACCCTCGGGAGCGAATCTGGCACTCTCTGGATGTCAGGAGGGCACTTAAGGTTTACATTGACCAGACTTCCTCCCTCCGTAATCCCTGTTAGTGGGGTTTCTCCCTCGCTCCTTAGGGCTTAAGGAGTAGGCAGGTGGTTGAAGGCTACTATTGCCAAAGCGTATACCCTGGCGGGCCGTTCTCCGGAAAACATTACCGCCCATTCTACTCATAGAACTTCAGCTGCTTGGAGAACACTACTTCAACTGCTTGGAGAACACAGGCTTCCTTGGAGGAGGTTTGTAGGGCAGCCACTTGGGCCTCTCCCACTCAGTTCATCCACCATTACAAGATTGATTCCTTCGCTTCGGCGGAAGCAGCCTTTGGCCGGAGGGTTTTACAGCAGATTGTTCAGGATTGACTGGAGTGGTGTTTTCCTCCGTTTTCCTTGGTTTCGTTTGGCCCTCCCTAGGGACTTGCAGAGCTTTGGTATGTCTCTATCTGAAGGCTAGCTCCAACTACTATGGAGAAAGGGCGTTGACTTACCTGATACGCCCGTTCTCATAGGTTGGAGCTAGCCTTCAGCCCCACCCCTTTTTCTTAGTCGGAGGCTTGTTTTTTCTCTGTTCTGTTCTTGACTCAGGTTGCAATAAAGTTCCTGGTTCCTTTCATTATTTCGCTGTCTAGTGGTCTTTATTTGGTGTTTGTTTTCTAATACTTGTTCTCGGAAATGACTTTCTTTACCATGTCGAGTCTGTCTTTCCGGCTTTGTCTAAACTGGGTATAGGACCAAGATGGAGGTCGGAAGTCCAGTTTTTGATTGACAGACTCAGTCCTCGATGTGATTGGACGAGACAACCCTATCTGAAGGCTAGCTCCAACCCACGAGAATGGGTGTATCAGGTAAGTCAACGCCCTTTCTGATTTAAGCCTATAGAAAAATAAGCTCTATTAATTATCAATATGATTTTGCAAATCATCAAAGCTGACACCATCCAGAACATAGAAAAACTCAAAGAATTAGTGTAAAATCTGAAGATGTGGAGAGACCTGGCCTGTAGAATTGCCAAGAATCAAACACGACCTAATGGATAACATCATCATGATTTTGCAAATATAAGTGGGTCTTTATTTTTTCAGAATGAAACAAAACATGAGGAAAATGTTGGGAAAAGTATCTACAATGGATGCTATCAACTAATGTGTAGAACTCATTAAATTAAATTTAATTTATACCCTGCCTTTATTATTTTTTATAAATAACTCAATTTAAAACTCTTCCTTCTCCTATTTTCTTGAAAATGTTTCCTCCTCCTCCTCCTCCTCCTCCTCCTCCTCCTCCTCCTCCTCCTCCTCCTCCTCCTCCTCCTCCTGCTCCTCCTGCTCCTGCTCCTCCTTATTATTATGATAGAGCAATGGAAAGCAAATACTGAATTTATTTGAATTCTGGATTAACAGTATCTTTGAGAGTGCATATTTGAATACCGGTAGTGACAGTGGAAATGGAAAGTACCAGTTCTGTTGCATGCAATGTGACTTCCACTTCTTCTGACCTATCTAATTTCTTAACATTAATTTCTTCTGACCATTATTTATTTATTTATTTATTTATTTATTTATTTATTTATTTATTTATTTATTTATTTATTTATTTATTTATTTATTTATTTATTTATTTATTTATTTATTTATTTATCAAACATGTATAGGATAGTAGTAATTTGTATAAACTTAAGTAAAAAGTAACGATAAAAGAGGACAATAGGACAGTAGGATAGGGACAGTAGGCACAGTGGTGCACTTATGCACGCCCCTTACAGACCTCTTAGAAATGGGGAGAGGTCGACTGTAGACAGTCTAAGGTTAAAGCTTTTGGGGTTTGGGGAAGAAACCACAGAGTCAGGTAGTGCATTCCAGGCATTGATCACTCTGTTGCTGAAGTCGTATTTTCTGCAGTCGAGTTTGGAGCGCTTTACATTTAGTTTGAATCTATTACATGCTCGTGTATTGCTGCGGTTGAAGCTGAAGTAGTCATTAACAGGAAGGACATTTTGGTATATGATTTTATGAACTACATTTAGATCAGATCGGAGGCAACGTAGTTGTAAATTGTCTAATCCCAGTATTTCAAGTCTGGTGGAATAAGGTATTTTGTTGTGAGCGGAGGAGTGAAGGACTCTTCTTGTGAAATATTTTTGGACTCTCTCAATTGTATTTATGTCTGATATGCAGTGCGGGTTCCAGACAGGTGAGCTGTATTCCAGAATTGGTCTAACAAATGTTTTGTATGCTCTGCTTAGCAATGTAATGTTGCCAGAGAAGAAGCTACGCAAGATTAGATTAACAACTCTTAGTGCCTTTTTGGCAATGTTGTTACAGTGGGCTCTAGCACTTAGGTCGTTGGATATGAGTACTCCAAGGTCTTTGACAAAGTGAGGGTCATCTACAAGTTCGTTTCCTCCAAGTTTGTATTTTGTATTCTGATTTTTTTTGCCAATGTGTAAGACAGAGCATTTGTTGGTTGAGATTTGAAGTTGCCAGTTGTTTATTTATTTATTTATTTATTTATTTATTTTGTTATTCTTATATGCCGCCCAACTCCCGAAGGACTCAGGGCGGCGTACAACATAAGAGATACAAGAATAAACAAAATTTCAACAATTTAAAAACGGTACAAAATTTAAAAAGGCAGTATAAAAACAACAACGACATCCATCCATTCAACCATATACATACTTGGGGGGTAAGCTCAAATGGTTCAAGCTGTCCCCCCCACCTGCAGGAAGAGCCATGTCTTAACGGCCTTTCGGAAGGCCAGCAGAGTGGGGATGGTTCGGGTCTCTGGGGGGAGTTGGTTCCAGAGCACGGGGCCAGCCACAGAGAAGGCCCTCCCCCTGGGGCCCGCCAGCCGGCATTGCTTGGCCGACGGGACCCGGAGGAGGCTAACTCTGTGGGCCCTAACCGGTCGGAGGGAAGTATGCGGCAGAATGCGGTCCCGGAGATATCCTGGTCCTAAGCCATGAAGGGCTTTAAAGATGGTGATCAACACCTTGAATTGGACCCGGAGACCGATGGGCAACCAATGCAGCTGGCGGAAAATCGGTGTCACGTGGGTGTACCTCGGCACACCCACCACAGCACGCGCAGCCGCATTTTGCACCAACTGAAGTCTCCGGATACTCTTCAAGGGTAGCCCCATGTAGAGCGCATTGCAGTAGTCCAAACGCGAGGTGACAAGGGCATGAGTGACCGTGAGTAAAGCCTCCTTCTCCAGATATGGCCGCAGCTGGTGCACCAGGCGAACCTGTGCAAAGGCCCCCCTAGCCACAGCAGAAAGGTGATGATCTAATTTTAGCTGTGGATCTAGGAGGACCCCCAAGTTGCGGACCTGGTCTGAGGGAGTCAGTTTCGCACCCTCGAAGACCAAGGAGGGACAGTTATCATGGTCCTTAGGAGGCATTATCCACAGCCACTCGGTCTTGTCGGGATTAAGTCTGAGTCTGTTCCTCCCCATCCAGATCTTAACGTCGTCCAGGCATCGGCACATTACATCAACTGCCTCCCTGAAGTCAGACGGGGTGGTGATGTACAGCTGGGTGTCGTCAGCGTACTGATGGAAACACACCCCATGCCTGCGGATGATCTCACCCAACGGTTTCATGTAGATGTTAAACAGGATGGGCGAGAGAACCGACCCCTGGGACACCCCACATAGTAGGGGCCTGGGGGACGATCTCTGCCCTCCTGCCAACACCGACTGCATCCGATCGGTGAGATAAGAGGAGAACCACCGCAAAACGGTGCCTCCCACTCCCAACTCGCCGAGCTGATGCAGAAGGATACCATGGTCGATGGTATCGAAAGCCGCTGAGAGGTCAAGTAGCACCAGGATGGAGGAGTTCCCCCCATCCCGGGCCCGCCAGAGATCATCCATCAGAGCGACCAAGGCAGTTTCTGTACTGTAGCCGCGCCTGAAACCCGACTGATAAGGATCTAGATGATCTGTTTCATCCAGGAGCTGCAGAAGCTGGGTCACCACCACCTTCTCTACAACTTTACCTAGAAAAGGTAAGTTGGAGACTGGACGGTAGTTTTTCAAATCGGCTGGATCCAGGGAAGGCTTCTTCAGGAGGGGTCGCACCACCGCAGCTTTTAATGACTGCGGTACGGATCCCTCTCGCAAAGAAGTGATGATCACCGCCTGGATCCAGCCGCGTGCCACCTCCCTGCTGGCCGAGACCAGCTAGGAGGGGCACGGGTCCAATAAACAGGTGGAGGTACCCATCGCTCCCATAGCCCTGTCCACATCCTCGGGAGAAACAGGCCCAAACTCTTCCCATAATGGTGGACTAAGACTCGCCCCTGTCAACTCTATGGACTCTGCCATGCCGGAGTCCAAATTTGACCGAATCTGAGCGACTTTATCCGACAGAAACTCAGCGAATTCCTCAGCTCTGCCTTGTAAGTGTTCCTCGCTCCCCCCTTTTGCAAGGAGGGAGCGAGTCACCCTAAACAAGGCGGCTGGACGAGAATCTGCGGATGCAATAAGAGCGGAAAGATAAGATCGTCTTGCCGCCCTTATCGCCACTAAATAAGATCTGATGTAAATTCTTAATAGTGTTCGGTCAGACTCGGTCTTCTTTTTCCTCCAGCGGCGCTCCAGACGTCTCTTCTGGCGTTTCATCTCCCGGAGCTCCTCGGTAAACCAGGGAGCTTTCCGGGATCCACTGCCACGGAGAGGTCGCTTAGGCGCAATTCGGTCTAACACCCCTGATGCTGCGATGTTCCAAGCATCCACCAGGGAGTCAGCCGAGTTGTGTACCAGGGTTTCAGGTATTTCCCCAAGCTCCCTCTGGAATCCTTCCGGCTCCATTAGGCGCCTGGGGCGGAACCACCTAGTCGGTCCCGCCTCCCTGCGGGGGAGGAGTGGGGTTGTTAGACCAATTCTGGAATACAGCTCACCTGTCTGTTTGACCATTCTGCTACATGATCAAGGTCTTTTTGAAGGGTAGCAACATTGTCAGTGGTGTTAAATAGTTTAACATCATCAGCAAAGAGAACGCAGTTGCTTTTAATATGATCACAAAGATCGTTTATGTAGAGTATGAACAGTGTTGGTCCTAGAACACTGCCTTGAGGGACACCACTGTTGACAGGAGCAGGATTTGATATGGCACTTCCTATTTTGACCACTTGTTGTCTGTTAGACAGGAACGCAGTTATCCAATCTTCTGACCAATCTTTTTAACATATTTATATTGTCTTCATATCCCACTAGATGGTGCAATAGTCACATAGATTGCTTATTGCAAAATTACACAAGAACTCTGGAAGATTCCTTTTGTGGATAATCCTTATAAAAATTGGTAAAATTGTCATGGAATTATTGAGGCATTAGGAAAGACGTTACTCAGTGTCTACATTTCCATCTTAGATTTTAAATTGCTGATTTTTTTGGTTTCATTTTCTGGGCTTAAACAAGTCAGTAGAAATAGATTAAATATGCTTTTGCTTGTTAAATGAGAAAATTATTAAATATTGGGAAATGGGGCTTTGTTTCATTTACTTAAGTTGTGTTAATAACATGAATGTGTATCTGAAAACAAAGAATCCTCCTCCTTTCATTCATCATAGCAAGGATCTATGAGTTAGTCCTGTCCAATGTGGGTTGAATCATCTATGAAATATTTTTGGCTAGCTGTTTGGTTTCTTTGAATTCCTGAAATCATAGATGCTTTCTATTATTAATACTATAACATTTATATCAATTGGTTGCTATATATTGATCATAACTGGTAACTGAAATCAATGTAATCTTTTTAAAAATTTGTATGAAAAATTAGTGGAGAAATATAGAGGAGACTATAACATAGGCATGATTGAAAGCAAAAAAATCTGCAAATTTCCAGTGTAGAGAAAGATAAAACACAAAACTGATATGATGGCTTCAAGTAGCCTGGATAGAGATTTTTTTTAAAAAAACAGATCTCTATCAGAATGACTTATAACTATTTTGTAACTTTGTTTTAACTTAACACAAAGACTAAATTATAAAATACTTGTAATATGACTTGTAACAAATTCCAGAGAGACTGACACCAGCAAAGATTGTTCAGGTCACAGAAATCCAGATGTTTGAAGATCTCTGCTTCTATATGACCAATTGTGTGTGATGATCAATGAGGGATATTATTGACTTTTTAAATAAAATTGGATTGTACCAAATATAAGTTTTCATTCATGCTTAGGTTGTTCAATGATCTGATCATTCCTGACTATGTGAGGACATTCTGTTAAATAAAACTGTGTCTCCCTCCTTCACTTTCTTTTTTGCGCAGTGTCCCTTTCTATCCCCAAATATTGGTGTTCTTTCTAGGGATAAGGAATTTATATATCCCTTCTTATTCAATGCAGTGAGAATGTAAACAGTATGAAAGTTAAACATGTTACTATTACAGTATAGTGTTGCAGCTTTGAAAAATAAATGCAAAAGAGCATTTTGTTCTGAATACTATATATGTTTGGTGTTCTGCAGGACGGGGTATCAAAAGTTCATATGATTTTTAGAAGCATCAGTGCAAAGAAATCTGTAGGTGTAATCTGACTCCAAACCATATTTGGTCACTTTAACTGTAATATAGGCAAAGTGAGGGCTGATTTTCCATTGCAAACATTCCTTTTGCATTCTCCACTATTTTAAATCATTCAGACTTCTATTAGGAAGAATAAATAGGTATTTCAGCTTTTACTTGATCAAATTCTCTCTAGTTTTAGTTATTTTAATAAGTTCTGAAGTGTTAAAATATTCATTAGAAAACCTAATTTGCTGGAACATTTATTACAATTTGTATTTTGAATAGTGTTCAATAGTGTTCCACCACTGAATTTTTCTTTACTGTGGTTTATATAAAAACATATGCATTTAAAAATTGTCCAATTTCCCTTCATGATGACTAGAGTAAGGTGACCAGATGTCCCGCTTTTGGCGGGACAGTCCCGCTTTTTAAACATTTATCACGCGTCCCGCGGCATTTCTAAAAAGTCCTGATTTTTGGAAAGAATGCAGACAAGCTAGGGCATTCTTTCCAAAAATTGGCTTGACATAGTCTCTTTTTGAGCCGCTCGCTTCACTTTTTACAGAAATCAATAGGTGTGTACCGCAGAATCTAGCCTGCTATTCCAGGCTGCTTTGCCAATGGCTGAAGAGAGACACGTGTACAAAGGAACCAGGAAGTGACTGCTGGAATTGGAATATCTGCTGTATTTTGCAACGTCTGGGTGATCTTCTTGAGTGTATGTAGTAAATTATTATTATTAAATAGAACGGGTTATTAATTTTTTTTAAAAATCCAGGAGAATACATTGAAAACAAACACCCAGGCAGGCAAAATTCTTGCTGCATATAATATGGAAACTTGGAAAGACTGTAAAATTTGCTGCCTAACTGTTAGGGAGAAGCCATGCTATAAGTGATTTTATTTGCTGTATTGTGTGTATAAGAATTTTTATTTAAATTTTGTCAGACTTCTTTTGTGAACATGTACTCTTTTTCCATTGCTGCAGTTTTTTCCTCTAATATTATGTCTGAAAAATATGTCTTAGTTATATCTGAAAAACAAAATTTATGCTTGTGATATTGTAAATTGTAATTAATATAGGGTGTATCTTTCCTTTTTTCTCTATAACTGATTACCAAATTATCTACACAATAGACTATTCATAGCTTTAATTAATACCATATAAATATAATGTATTGAAATTATAATGCATCAAAATTAGAACAATGTAACATAAAAAGAAAAAAAATGCAAAATGCAAATAGTATAATAAACAGATTAAAATAATCGTTAATTTCAATTTTAAAAAGAGAGGAAATTAAACATAAAACAAAAAAATTATTTGAACAATTTAAAACAGCATTTTCACAAGGAAAATCTGAGAGAAGAAAGGTGCCTTTAAAGATGTAATTATAATCAGCTCAGGAATTTCAGGAAAGAGTGCACCATTGAGAAATTTTATGACAAGCCACAAGAATGTACAATGTGGTTCTTGGTCCAGGGACAAGGTTCTTTCCCAGCACTGACCCAGCCTATAACAAGAAAGGTAATACTGTACACTGGGAAGTCCAGTTTAAGCCATGTATTGCCAAGGAAACCTTGTATTTAGTTCAACAGCTAATTATCCATTGGTGCTGCTGATGCTTCAGTAATAGTATCACATGAGCACTGCCAGGTGCGCCATTCTGCACCAGCTTTGGCCTCCAGACTAAATGCAAGGGCAGCTCCATAACACAAGAACATTATAGCAATCAAAATGTGAAGTGCCATGTGGTTAGCATGTTGTGCGCCTGTGGTTTGTAAATGAAAGTTATCACAGTGTGAGAAAGCCATCCATAATGTGGTGTAACTGAAACATTGTTTAATCAGTGAAAGTATTATAGTTCGATGGGGGGGGGTTGTTTTCATAAGTGCATTTGTTCAATTTTTTAATGCAAGTTTATGTTTGCATAGAGTTCTAAAAAAGTGAACAAAAATAACACATCCAACCTGCAATTGGACAGTTACATACAAATTTGAGCATATTATTTCATATCATTGTTAATGGAAATTTTTATAATCACCTACTGTCAGGTTAACATATACAGGTAGTCCTTAACTTACAACCACAATTGAACCCAAAATTTCTTTTGCTAACTGAGATAGTTGTTAAGTGAGTTTTGCACCATGTTACGACTTTTGATGTCACAGTTGTTAAGTGAAGCACTGCAGTTGCTAAGTTAGTCACACGTTAAGTGAATCTGGCTTCCTCATTGACTTTGTTTGTAGAAGGTCACAAAAGATGATCACATGACCCAGGAATACTGCAACTGTTATAAATATGAGTCAGTTGCCAAGCGTCTGAATTTTAATCCTGTGATCATGGGGATACTGCAACAATCATAAGTATGAAAAATGGCCACAAGTCATTTTTTTCAGTGCCATTGTAACTTTGAACGGTCACTAAATGAGCTATTGTATGTCAAGGATTAGGTGGCTTTATCTTAAAAAACAAACAAACAAACCGGAATTAGTACTTGGCGGGGTGGGGAACCAATCTAAACAATTTTTACTTGTCAATTTTGTATCTTGGAATTTTCTACAGATTGATTATTTTAAAAATGGACCGCAAATAGTTTTTTTTAAAAACAAAATATATTTTACGGTGTGGCAAACCAATTTACTCATTCATTTTGGTGCCTTTCACGTTTTGGGTGGGCTATCAAAGCTTTGCTTTGAATGAAAATGGCCCATACAGATGGATTAGATCCAGTGTGATTAAAATAGAGGAAATTTTAATTGTTTGCAAAGGTTAAATTGGCGACGATAAGATTATTATGGAACTTCATATAGACTGATTTAAATTACAGTAACCTGGAGTTGTGCATCCCTGGGTTATATTAGAAAAGATCCTTCTAAAAACCTTTGAAAGTCATATTTATGATATCCAAAACCACATTTATCAACTGTAGCAATTAGATTTTATTTTAAAGGTATACATACATGACGATTGCGACTACCTTTAATCCATGTCCCTGACATCTGGGACTGGTTTCAGGTTTCAGGAATTTGCAGTTGTTGCAAAAGGCAGTTGGTTCCTAACCAATGAAAGTGGTATGCTAAAATTGAAGGAGAAATTCCTTTTTTTGTGCTTCTTCTGTTAGCTTGAATTTTGGTGGACAGAAGAATTAACCAGTATGTGTTTACAGCAGCTTTCGTGAAGATGCATGAGTGGTATTTCGCTTTTATATATATGTATAGATTTTTCTGAAATATATTACAATACTATTTTTGCGTTCTATGAAATTTTTTGTTGCTCCATATAGACCAAATTTTTAATCAGGAACCCACCCACCCCCGGTCAATGGTGTCCCTCTTTACCAATGTTAAAATCTGGTCACCTTAGACTAGAGGGGACATCATTACCATTTTATTGCATCCAAAGTGCGGTAACAATGATCAACATTCTCTTATTTCGCGTTTTTCTTTTGATTTTTTTTAGTGTTCATATATTATTACTGAAGAAACTAAAATTTTCTATTTTATTTCAATTTTGCCAAAAAAATACAAAGCAAATTTGTAGGGTCTTTTTGAGTACACAAGATCTCTCAGCAATTTCCAGGAGTGTTACCAATTTAGTCTTTGTTTAGAAGCAGCCTATCTTCTTTTACTTGAAGGAATCAGTCATTCCCCTGATACTTGGTTTACAAACATTTGGTTATTTACAGCTATATTTCCAAACCAGAATGTTATTGTGTCTGGGATATTTGCAATAAATGATACAATATATATGGTGGTATTATTTTTTAAATAATGATGGTATATGTTCATGTTTATACTGATTGGCAGTTGTGGAACCTTTACTTTTAAAAAGTGCAGCTATTTTTGGCCGGGGAGGACTACATTTTAATTAACATCAATTCCATCAATTCCATCTAAGGTAGGCAGTGCAAATGACTTAGGATAATTGAGAAATGATGGAAATCTTAATTATGGACATGAGAAAGAATAGATAAAGAAATGTAAAAGAAAATATAGATACAGAAATGCCATCACAAACTCCTGAGTCTTGAGAGAACCTCTAATCTAATGAAAATAGATTTTGCTTGAGAGATCATGCAAATACAATTAATTATTCATGGCAGCAATATCATTAGGATTTCATTTTGTTTAAAGGCCTCTAAATTACTTATAAAATTGGGTTAAATTGATGAAGAGTTTCGGGGAAAGGATGGACAAGCTTTTCAGTATATTGACTTGGTGTAGCACTTTCTAATATAGGAAAATGTACATTATTCCTAAAATCCCTTTCAATCTGGATGTAAATTTGATCAAAAGAGTCAGGCAGACTGAACTAAATGGTGGGCAGATTGGGAATAATTAAAATTAAGTGACTGTAAAATTGGTGATGAGTATTTTTCTCTTTTAATAAAAGTAGATGTTTATGAGTTTACTCTGTTGAAATAGGAAGCAATTGGGTCATATCTCAAAGGTTACATAGCCCAAAAATTCTAACAAGTCAGCCTTAAAACAGAATTTTCTCTAGTACTTGTATCACTTAGGTTTTCTGATTCATTTGGAAGTGGACACTTGAAGAAGTATTCAGACAGTAGTGGGTTCTAAATCCCGTCGCTACCAGTTCGCACATGCGCAGAAGTGTCCCGGGTGGGTGGGCGGAGCCTCCTGCCACCGCCATTACCGATTTACCAAACTAGGCCGAACCGGGAGCAACCCACCGCTGTATTCAGAGATAACAAACATTGTAAATTTGACATGCAAAATTTCTATTTTATTTATCTTGGCCCTGATTTTCCTAACTTATGAAAGCTTACTGGAAAGAAACAAGGTAGTAATAAATATTCACAAGGTAGTAATAAAACCTGATTAGTTCTTTTGCATTTTATGCAACATGCAACAGATCGTGGCTTTGCAACCATGTGGGCTGAGAATACTGGGAACTGCAATCCCAGAAGATAACTTGTTCAGGATTCCTTGACTTCTATCCAGGATCATTGGAGACAAGTGCTTATTTTTAATAAGACACTTGTTCTAACTATTGGAAGATATCCTGCACCTATCCAGCATATAAAAGGAACAGAATCAGTAATTTTATACATGTGGCCCAAGAAAGGAAAAGTTACTCTACTAGAGCAATATTTTTCAAACTTGGCAACTTTTAACATGTGGACTTCAACACTCAGAATCCTCTGCACTCAGCATCTTTAGTTTGAAATTTGGAAATGCTATAATAGAGAAATACAATAAGAAGAAAATGGTAAAGAATATTTAAGGGCATAATTCAAAAATCTTTTTTTTTTTTTTTGAGAATGGGAGAAGGGGGAATTAGAAAAAAAAATAACATCCCTGAAATGTTTTTAGAAAATACCTATTCTTTACCATTTCTCTAAGAAATTTGTGGTGTCTAATATATACTTGTGGTAATTGACTTTATTTCAAGCTATTATGGCACTGCAAAATTTAGGCTGTGTTTTTGGTTTAGGCTAATACAGGCAGTCTTTGACTTACAACAGTTCATTTAATGAGTGTCTGAAGTTACAATAGCACCGAAGAAAGTGACTTATTACCATTTCTCACATTTATGATTGTTACAGCCTTCCTGTGGTCATCTGATCAAAATTCAGATGTTTGGCAACTGATTCATATTTATGATGGTTGCAGTGTCCTGAGATCATGTGATCATCTTTTGCAACCTTCTGACAAGCAAAGTCAATGGGAAAGCCAGATTCACAATAACTGCAATGATTCACTTAACAACTTTAGCAAGGTCATAAAATTTGGCAAACGTCACTTAATAAATGTCTCACTTAACATCAGAAATTTTGGGCTCAATTGTGGTTGTACTTGCTTTCCCCTTTTTCAAGTGGAGTGATTACTCAATCTGGAAAAGTTGAGCAGATTGACTCGAGGGTGAGTCAAAAAGTAATGCCATTTTCTTTATTTCAGGTGAAGTTTTTGATAAAAATACCTGACATTTTTCCCAGTTATAAATAATTATATCATTTATGTTCTGAAATATTTTGTTTCTTACTTTTCAAGTTTTTAGACTCACAAGGAAAATTCAAAATGGCTGCCCCCTTAGAGTTGCGGCAAAAACAAAGAGCAGTGATTGAATTCCTTGTTGCTGAGTGGGAAACCCCTGTGAACATTCACAGACGATTACAAAATGTGTTTCACTTCAGACTATCATCTCTTCGGCCCCATGAAAGAGGGTTTGAGAGGCAAACATTATTCCAGTGATGAGGAAGTGAAAACTGCAGTGAAGAAGTGGCTCAAAGAACAGTCAACAAAATTTTACGAGGCAGGGATACATACTCTCATTCGAAGGTGGAACATTGCTATTGAGAGAAACGGTGACTATGTTGAGAAGTAGGGATATGATCCACAGAGGACCAGCTTCATTTTGATGTATGCTACATGTTCCTGTGTTGGTAATTATAAATGTCCTAAAGAAAATGGCATTACTTTTTGACTCACCCTCGTACTATCTCAGGAGTGTCAAACTCACATCGTCACGGCGCCATCACTTGATGTATCAGGACTCTCCCCCCTTCGCTAAACTGGGCATGGCCCAGTTGATGCATCCGGCCAGTGGGGCGGGAGTTTGACAGTCCTGTAATATCTGAATTTACTTGACTATTCCATTAAAGTCTCCAACCTTTCTCAAATGAAATTTACTGGCCCCGTCACCAAGATCTACTAAGATCATTTTTGTTTTGACTTCCTGCCAACTAATGCTGCCCTGATTTTATGTGTACAAGGTGTAATAAGTTATGTAATTGGTTGATGCTTCCTGCAAATCCTTCATTGCTACCTTCCGTCTTCAGTACATCATTGGTTAGGGGGAAACATTCACCAATCAATGTTCTGCAGCAATAATGGGGTGGATCTGGCTGCATTGTTCTGTTAATTATTTTAGGCATCTCCCTGTGCTTCTTCTCATACCCATTCTGTTGTAGGCAAAGCTAAATGAGGTAAAAACCAAGAAACAGATTGTGATCATAAAGTGTGCCAAGTCATAAATATTTATTTATTAATTAGATTTTTAAAAAAATCTTACCTTTCTTACATTACAAGTAAGTCAAGCAGTGAGCATATATAATATTCCTTCCTCTTCCTATTTTTATTTAGCTTTTTTACTTAGGATTTCTCTCCCCTTCTTTTACATTCTTTACAAAGAATGCAATGCTGGCTTTGGAAGACAATTGCACAGCAATGACAATGGCAGAAGTTTAATTATTAAACTTGTAACTCCTGCAGCTTGTGGAACAGCAGTGTTAGGGGCCTCCAGAATTGTTTGAACTGCTGCATTGCAGTAATCCAGATAGTGGCAGGATGACTATAGGCAAGTGGATATGTCCAGACCAGCTTGAAATGGCCAATAAATGCCTTTAATACCACCTGCAAGTAGTTACCTGTTTTTGCTTCTGACATAAGAGGAAACAACATCTTGTGTCAGTCACTGACTACTATTAACATGAAGAGGAAAATATATTAATGCTAAGAGGGTTGATGCATGCATATTTTACTCAAGGGCTTGAAATAAGATAAAGGCAACGAGGATCCAATACAAAAAAGATGTTGCCAAGATATGTTTTCTGCAGTAATTAAGTGCAACAGGTAAAACCTTAAAGAAAACAACAAGTATTCCAACTCCATTGACCATGTTGGTGGGATTCAACCAGTTCGCACTGGTTTGGGAGAACCATTTGTTAACTCTTCCTGGAGTTCTGTGAACCAACTGAATAGTCAAAGCTGCCTGCCTGCCTAACAATTCCAGTAGCTCACACACACCACAGACATTCCTGCTCCTTTGTAATTAACCAAAGGAAGGGAAAAGAAAAAGAAGAAATAACCACATAGCCATTTCCTCAGCAGAAAAATTCTAGCCCCTTTAAAACTCAGTCTTAAAGTGCAAGAGAGGTCCCCCCCCTTCTCTCTCCCTTCAGTTAATAGCTCCAGCCCAGGCAGACAGCCAAGAACCATTTAACAGGTGAATACTAAGTTGCGATAACAAAACTGCAGGAATGAAGTTAGCACAGAAACAATAGAAACTGTTAAGATATTCATTATTTCACAGTTGTTACAATTCTTAGTTTAAAAGAGGATACATACATTTTTTTTAAAAAGGAAAAGTTTTAAAAGTTGATTTGGGGGTTGAATTTCTGTTCTCAATCCTATATATATCATCTGAGCCTTGATATCTGCATGGATTGGTCATCACAGCACACTATGCTAGGCTGATCATTGAACACTGATGTGCTCTGAGAAATGGTTTGATTCAGCATGAAAGTTAGTCTGGGAATTATTCTGGAATCTGATTGTTTAAAAAGTCTGCCTTTTTCCCCCTCTACCCCATCCCACTTTTATTTTATTGTTTGTTTATTCATCTTGCAATCCTCTCAACTAATTCATGTATATAATTGAGGAACAGATTTAAATTAAAGTAGACAGCCTCTAGTACTGGTCTGTCTTTTACATCATCAGGTTTGTTTAACATGGGCTGTTTGCAGATTGTTTGAAATGCATGGAGGGTGAAAACTTGGGTGCATCTTATACACCGAATGCAGCCCCACCCACCCAGCCATCCCCACGCTTTGGCCTCTGTCTTCCAGCAATTTATCTGCTTGCAGCAAAGAGGGAAGAGCCTGTAAAGCCAAGCAAGTCAGTAGCAGCTTTCCGACCTACAGCTGATTTGCCAAGTGGGAAAATGAAAGTGAAACTAGCTGCAAAGAGGCAAATAGCTGGGAGAGACACACAGATTTTTATTTTCTGCTGGATGCAAGGGGGTAAGTGAATAACTAAATGTCTGTAGAATTCAAATTATTAGACTTATTTTTTAAAGATTGCTTTATTATTGTTCTAGCCAGGGGTCTCCAACCTTGGCAAGTTTAAAGCTTGTGGACTTCAACTCCCAGAATTCCACAGCCAGCAAAGCTAACAAAGCTGGCTGTGGAATTATGGGAGTTGAAGTCCACAAGTCTTAAACTTGCCAAGGTTGGAGACCCCTAGACAACTTAACAAAATAAAGAAGCTTTTTAAAATAAATGCTTGCTCTGAAGAAGTCCAGTGCTACTGTATCTTCTTTTAAATAATAGAGAATAATGTATACTTCCAGAAATTTTAATTAATTTTAACAGCTCTGTACAAGTATAGTCTGAAATATAACAGTGTCCTGTTTAGTATTAGAGTTAAATCCTGACTTACCTTGGAGTAGATCTATTTAAATAATTGGGAGGAGTTAGTGTGACTACATTTAAGAAAACTTCTGGCATAATGTACATTTCTCCGATTCTTTGCTATTTCTATGGGTCAGGCACACATGCACAGAAATACACAGCAAACAGTGTATATCATCTGTGCTGTTTGCTGTTTGGCAAATTGCTTGGAGGCAGAGGCCTTTTTTCCTTGTTTTCCTCCCCCAAAACTAAGGTGCATCTTATACTCCGGTGCATCTTATACTCCGAAAAATACGGTAATAATGTGCCTGAATGCTACTTCTGTTAACCTAAAGCATTTGTCTGACAGAGATGCTAAAACCTTACTAATGATTGGCCAAATGTTTGTAAACTATTTTCAATCCCAAGGGCAAAGTAATGGTAACTTGGAATAATAGGCAGCAGATTTGGGGCAAAAACGTTTTAAGAGGGATAACTAATTAAAGAATAACAATGTTGGATAAAAAGCAGTAGACCTGTCCTTCCTTGCTTCTACAGATGCCAAAAAATACACAATCCTGACATACCTCTGTCCAATCAAGGACCCAACCTACAACACAGTAAATGATTGACAAAAAAGTGGTGACATTTTACAGAGGGGAGAACATATTCTATCAACTCCTCACTCACTGCCTCCAGAAAATAAAAGACCTGATAATAGAAGAAGAAGAGATTATGGTTTCATTACATGTTACAGAACTCCTTACACCCAGAGACACAGAATTAGTGAAAGAATCCATAGCAGCAGTACTATACAACAGTATAGTGATCTAACCAAATACACTAAGATCAAAATACTCAGAATCATCGAGTCACCAACCTTTGCCTGATTATCTATATTTATTATCTATAGAGTCCCCTGGGAGTTTGGTGGCATACAAATTAAATAAATAAATAAATAAATAAATAAATAAATAAATAAATAAATAAATAAATAAATAAATAAAAAATAAATAAATAAAAAATAAATAAATAAATAAATAAATAATAAATAAATAAATAAATAAATAATAAATAAATAAATAAATAAACAAACAAACAAACAAACAAACAAACAAACAAACAAATAAATAAATGTTTAGTTTTATGCACAAATATACCAATAAATCAGAAGAACATCCACAGGATCACTACTTTTAGAAGTCATAGCAGAGAAAGGGCATTGACTTACCTGATACGCCCATTCTCGTAGGTTGGAGCTAGCATTCAGATAGGGTTGTCTTAGCCAATCATGTTGAGGACTGAGTCTGTCAATCAAAACTGGATCTCTGACCTCCATGTTGGTCCTAACCCCAGTTTAAAGGAAGCCGTAAGGACAGACTTGACATGGAACCAGCTTAAGGAAGGAAAACACAAGAACACAGACGGAATCCAGGAATCACCTAGCTATGATGAACCGTCATAAGTTTATTGTTAACCTTAGTACAATTACAAACTGTACAATAACTGCAACCCGTTCAAGAGAACGAACATGGGTGGGGCTGAATGCTAGCTCCAACCTACGAGAATGGGCGTATCAGGTAAGTCAACGTCCTTTCTCCATAGAGGTTGGAGCTAGCATTCAGATAAAGCTATAATAAGTCCCTAGGGTGGGCAAAGGAATCAGGAATTGCCAGGTGAGACTGGTGGAGCAACTCAGGAATCTATCACCTGTTGCAAAACCCGCCGGCCAAAACTCGCCTCCTCTGAGGCGAAGGAGTCGATCTTATAATGGCGGATAAATTGAGTAGGAGACACCCATGTCACAGCCCTGCAGACCTCCTCCAAGGACACCTGGGACCTCCAAGCCGCCGAAGCGGCCGCACTGCGTGTGATTTGCTCTGGCGGTGAACAACCAGCTAGGATGTACACCTTAGCAATAGTGGCCCTCAACCACCTGCCCACCGTGGAAGGGGAAATCTTATGACCCACTGAGCTAGGTAGGAACCCTACCAATAACTCTGATTTACGAAGGGATACCATCCTGTCGATATAGATCTTAAGGGCCCTTCTGACATCTAGGGTGTGCCAAACCCGCTCCTGAGGGTGCCTGGGATGGGCACAGAAGGATGGGAGAACTAACTCCTGGGTTCTATGGAATAGGGAGTTCACCTTCGGGAGGAAGGAAGGATCCAAGCGAAGAACCACCCTGTCGGAATGAAAAATGCATAAATCAGAGTGAACAGAGAGAGCAGCCAGCTCAGACACACGACGAGCAGACGTAATAGCCAATAAAAAGGCAACTTTATAAGAAAGACAACATAAACTAGAGTCTGTTAACAGTTCATAAGGGGGACCAGTCAGAGATTCGAGCACCAGGGGTAGATCCCAGTAGGGAAACGGTGGACCACCGGTTGACTGATGTTAGACACCCCTTTCAGGAAATGATGAACTGTCAGATAGTGTGCCAAAGACTGGAACTGGTCACAGGAGAGGATTGATGACAAGGCTGCGACCTGTCATTGAAGGGTGTTCGGGGTGAGGCCCCTGGTCAGTCCGTCCTTCAGGAATCGAAGGATGTCTGGAATAGGAACCTGCAGAGGGAAAATGCCCTGTGCAGAACACCAAGAACAGAAGGCCCTCCATGTTGCCTGGTAGATGCGATTCGTGGAGGGTCGCCTAGAGGCCAATATGATCTCAATTATGTCCCCATCATAGCACTGGAAGCATAGAGATTCCCGTTCAACCTCCATGCAGTCAATTGTAACCAGCGACTGTCTGGGTGGAGAATCTCCCCCTGTCGGAGTAAATCCTGCCTCAGAGGAAGCCGCCATGGCGGGGCCTGGGACAAGGCCTGAAGGTCACCAAACCACACCCTCCAAGGCCAGTGAGAAGCAACCAGGATGACCTCCACCGAATAACGGATCACCTTCTGAATGACCCGGGAGAGAAGTGGAAGGGGCGGGAAGGCATACAACAGAACTTGGGACCAAGGTGTCCGGAGGGCGTCGACCGCCTCTGCTTCCCTGGATGGGAAATGGGAGAAGAACCGGTGGAGCTGGGAATTCTGTGGGGTAGCAAACAAGTCTATTAGTGGTCTGCCAAAGCGGGCTACTATAGCCTCGAAAACCTCGGGGTGCAACTGCCACTCCGTCTGATCTAGCTCTGTGCGGCTTAGCCAGTCAGCCTGTCTATTTGCTTCCCCAGATATGTGCTCAGAGGTCAAGGATAGGAGGTGCTTTTCAGCCCATAGACCTAACTGCAAGGCCTCCCGCAGTAAGGCTGCGGAGCGAGTGCTCCCCTGCTTGTTGACATGAGCCTTAGCAGTGATGTTATCTGTCAGTACCAGGACATCCACACCCGTGATCCTGTGATGAAAATGTTTCAGGGCCAGGAATATAGCCCTGAGCTCTAAGAGATTAATGGGGAGACTGGACTCAGCTTCGGGCCAAGACCCTTGAGCCAACTGACCCTCCATGTGGGTTCCCCAGCCAGAGAGACTGGCGTCAGTGGTTACTGTGACCCTATCAGGGGGAAGAAAGGAGCAGCCCTGCGAGAGAGCGGGGGACAGCCACCAGAGGAGGGAGCGTCTGACTAAGGAGGGAAGGGTGACCCTGGTCAATGAGGTATCCCACTTAGCCTTTTGGTAAGGTAGAAGGAACCACTGGAGCTCCCTGGAGTGTAGCCGTGCCCAGGGAACAATGTCCAGACATGAGAACATCTTTCCCAAGAGCGTTGCTAAGAAGGCAACAGACAGAGTCGGATAGTGACCAATCTGGTTCACCATATCTTTAATACTGTGCTGACGGTCTTGGGAAAGATAAACTTTACACTCCAGGGAGTCAATGATCGTACCCAAGTGGAGAATTGAAGTGGAGGGAACCAAGCAACTCTTGGAGTGATTAATTGAAAAATCTTGCTGGTGAAAAATGTCCACTGCTACCTGGAGATGTCTTACTGCCAGAGGAAAGGAGGCAGCCTGGACCAAGATGTCATCCAGGTAGCACTGGACATGTACCTGCCAGGATCGTAGGTGCGCCTCCAAGGCCACAAGGACCTTGGTAAATACTCGAGGCGCAGAGGATAAACCAAAGGAAAAGGCTCTGTACTGATAATGGTGACCTGCAAAACAAAACCTTAGATATTGCCTATCCTGGAAACTGATAGGAATATGGAGGTATGCTTCAGTTAGGTCGAGAGAAGCCAAAAAATCTCCCTTGTGGATCCCCCTCAACATAGAATGCAGAGACTGCATCTTAAATATGTGATATTTAATGAACAGATTAAGATGCTTTGTCCAAAATTGGACGCCAGTACCCTGAGGGCTTCGGAACCAAGAACAAAATAGAATAAAACCTGGAACCCCTTTGTTCCTGAGGAACAGGTTCTATCGCCCGGATCTGTAACAGGTGCAGAACTGCCTGTTCCATTAAAGCCCGTTTACAAGGCTGCCTGGACACAGGACATGGGATAAAGAAGGAGGGAGGGTGTGAAACAAATTATAACGACAGCCCTGAACGAACTGTTTGTCTAACCCAACTATCATGGGTTGTCTCATCCCATGCATCCGCAAAGAGAGACAACCTTCCACCTATAGGGATGGAATCCCTCTCTTCACTTGCGGTGAGGGAATCTAGACCCCCACCCCCTGAATGACCGCTTTGCGGGCTTTCCCCTGGTGGATCTATCCTGGAAGTTAGATCTCGTCCCGTACTGACCTGGGATTCGGGGAAAGCTGGAACCCTGGTCAGCCTGGTGAAAGGGCCACCGAGGATAGGGAGCCTGACGAAAGGAACCCTTTTTACTAAAGGTGGGAAGCACCTTCCTGCAATCTTTGGACTCGATAAGGATCGGGTCCAGGATCTCCCCAAACAGCAGCTGTCCAGAAATTGGCTTAGTCGCCAAACGCCATTTCTGGCGTGCATCAGCGGACCAGGAATGGAGCCAGTTTGTCAGACTCCAGACTCTGCCATTCAAAAGGAGAAGGGAGGGGTCTTGGTTCTGCTTGATCAAATAGTTATAACAGATATCCGGATCCTAGACACCTGGGAACCTTCTCATCTTAAGATAGGATTTATGAGGGGCAATGCAAGTCAGTTGAACGGAAGGGTCTGGGAACGTATAGCCATCTGTACTCCCAGGAAAGAAGTTTCACACTTTGTGGATTGCTTTACTCTTGCATCCTGCTTAATGGGGAGGGGCATTAGGGTTAAATAGGCTTGCCTTGCCTGGAGGCATTTAGATCTTGCTTTGAATGAATGGATTGTCATACAATTGCTAATAAAAGGAATCCTTTTGAAACACTGACTCAGAAGTTCGTACTTTGAATGTGGTTGGAAAGGCAAGCCTTACACAGTTTATTCTGCATCCCACGGTGGAGGCGGTGATGGCCTTGGACGCAAATCTAGCAGCTCTGAGGGTGGCATCAGCTGCAAACTGGGTGGCCGCAATGACTTTATTTAAGTCCTGATGTATGCGGAGCTCCGGATTTGGGACTTGTTCCTGCACTTGGCGGAGCCAGAGCAATGATGAGCGGATGAAAAATGAGGCTGAAGAGGAAGACCGCACAGCCCACGCCACTGCCTGGTGGGATTTTAACAAGATCTGCTCCAGGCGATGGTCATCAGGTTTCAGCAGCTCGTCCGCTTCCCCTGGAATGGAGTTGGGAGCATGGAGCACTGTCACTGGCACATCAACCGTCAGTGGATTTAGAAGAGTGGCCATCTCTGAAGCGATGTTGAAATATTTTTTATCTTGCGCTGACGGCATAGGCCCTGAAGCTGGAGCGGTGAATTGGCAGTGGACGTTGTCCACAAACAATTGTGGAGCCGGGATGACCCGGCTTTGGAAGAACCCGGAGTCGGTGCTTGGGTTACAACTGGAGTGGACAGTCCCGCAACAGCTTTGGCCTTAAAGAGCAACGACTTAAACAAGGCCGGGGAGAAAAGCCCTACAGATGCGGGTTGTTCAGGCAATAACCCCTCATCCTCTGATAAAGCTGTTGGGTCACACTCACCGTCCTCCAGATGATCCTCCTCCTCATGCTCACTGGAAGCATCTGAGGTAACTTCATCATGATCATCCTCCCTGAATGCTTGAGTAGAGAGCAGGCTAGTGGCTTGTGGGGCAGGAGGCAGAGAGGACCCCTCGATGCGCCCGACACCCGCCATGCACTGCTGTATCATGGCAGCAATTATCATTTGTAGGTTAGCTTGGTCCATCTAGGAAGGACCTGGCTGGGCATACAGTTGTTGAGGGATTGCAGTGGCAGGCAAAGGGTAACATAGCCTGATTCATGTTAAAAGCTGAGGCTACTGCTGTACAAGCAGGGCTGAAGGCCGATGCCATGGGAGCTGGAGCTGAGGGGGCTGGATTGGAGGTCAATAATCCTCCAGCCCCCCACATTGGTACTGACCAAGGCTCTGGCTGGGGCATCTAGGGCGTTGGCTGGCTCCTTGGACTGGTCAGCTGGGTGCAAGGCTGGAAGCATAGAAGCAGAACGCCTGTCTGCCTTCTCAGCTGTCTTCTGGAGCACGCACTCACGCCTCCTGTCATCTCGCTCAGTAGTCTTAGAAGCGGGAGTAGATCTGGGTCTGTCAGACTCAGAAGCAGCTGTCCGAACAGCCTCTGTTTCAGCTGGTGCCTCTCAGTCAGTCTTCTGCTTCCTTTTGCCCGAAGGCTTGGAAGGAAGAGGTTGTGCAGATGCCTCTGCCATGAAGAGTGCAATTAGGCAATTCAAAGGAATGAGATTCAGCACTCTCAGCAGATCAAAGGCAGTTCGCTGATTCAGAAATGGCCGCTGGAAGTGCCAGAAACAACAGCATGGCGAGAAAAACCGTTAGGTGAATATATGCCCCGAAGCAAGCTTCAAGGTGGGTGCTCTCCACAGCCAGCCAGAATGTCCTCAGATAAATGAAAGTGAACGGACAAGCAAGCACCGGGCTTTCCTTCGCGGGCTGCTATGAGCAGGAAAAAAGCGGCAGAATTTGACAGGCATTTAAATCTGGCGCCGAAAAAGCCGCCGGCTTCCCGCCCACGCTATTTCGGGCAGCAGTGCGATTCTGAGGGAAGGAAGAATGGAGTCTCAAGTCAGAGCTTACTTTTTAAGCTGCTGCTAGCCTTCTACTGTCAGATCGGTAGTGCAAGCACTTAAACCGAATTTGAAGGCTTGTGTGAGGCTAGCCTTCTACTGTCAGATCAGTAGTGCAAGCACTTCAATCGAATTTGAAGGCTTGTGTGAGGCACCTCTGGCAAGCCAGGAAAGCAGGTGCTCACTGTGTCCCCAGGCTTTGTAATATTAGGCTGAAGAGACTTTTGACAATCAGCTGTCTGTCAGTCATAATGGGAGAAAAAATTACAAACACTATTAAAAAAACTCAGATAAGTTGGAGCAAACTTTCAGAAATATTAGCTGTCAATTAACCACGTCTAACCTCGTGAAGGACTGAGTTTAAACTGGGGTTAGGACCAACATGGAGGTCAGAGATCCAGTTTTGATTGACAGACTCAGTCCTCAATGTGATTGGCTAAGACAACCCTATCTGAATGCTAGCTCCAACCTCTATGGAGAATGTAATGCAACATCTAAAAAGTATAGTACTCCCATGTATAAAACCCAAATTATGGATCTGGTTTGTAGATGATATCTTTGTCATAATAAAAAAGAAACAACAAAAGAAAACACATGAAACAATCAACAACATCTTCAAAGGAGTAATATTTAAAGGAGAGAAGAAAACAATAACATACTGCCCAGGGGTGGGTTCCAAATTTTTTTTACTGCCACTCTGTGGGCATGGCTTATTTTGTGGGCATGGCTTGGTGGTCATGTGACAGTGGGCATGCCTTTGTGGTCATGTGACTTGGAGTGGTTTGGCAGTCATGTGACTGGGCGGGAGTGGCTTTGCGGTCATGTGACTGGGTGGGGGGTTGCTGGGTGGTCATGTGACGGTGGGCATGGCCAACTTGACGTCACTCACGTCAAGGGTTAGGGTTAAGGTGCCTGGCCTCTCCTCGCCTCAAAAGTTCACCCCAGTCCCACCTCTTTTAAAGAGAAAAAGATCTATTCTGTTCTAGAAAAATCAAGAGATCTGGAAGAGAAGGAGCAAGAAGTACAAATGAAGTACTGAATTGGAATTTGATTTTTAATTTGTCTAGTGTTGAGCATTACATTTGACTCTAATATTTATGCTTTTTATATGTTTTCAGTAGATTCTATGCTCTTTTGTAATTTAAAAGCACCTTAATGCAAGGTTCCCTATCTTCTGATCTATTCAAAACCATGTATCTTTATCTTCTTTACTTTCAGGGATCATTTTTCAATCACTTTCTGCAGAATTTAATTTTCATCTTTTTTATTCTATATTTGTCAGTGAGGTAAGGATGTTCCTATCTCTCTCAGACATCAATAATTAAGATGGAGAATACTAGATAAGGACATCCACCCAAAAAGGAGGTATTGGCAGCAATAACTACCAAATGGCTACACCAAGACAGGAAGATGGGATAGGGGGAAAGTCAGTAGTATAATATGGTTACAAAAAACAATAATGCAATGTCAGTAGTTTGCCATTGCAATCATAGTTTCCGTATCATGGAAATTAATAATGTCATTATTCTATTTGGCTGACATTTGCCAAAAGTGGCTATAGACCAGTGGTTCCCAACGTGGGGCCCACGCCCCACAGGGGGGGGGAATTTGATTTTTAATGGGGGCAATTGGAACCTTGTTTAAACCAAGTTAATGGTCTTTTAGGCTTCCTCCGCATGAGTAGGAGTTCACTTTTTGAATAGTAAGAATTATATGTCACAGGTGGGGGGGCATCAGGGTTTTAGAGATGGTTAAGTGGGGCATGGCCAAAAAAAGATTGGGAACCACTGCTATAGAATAAATCAGGCATGACAGCCATAAGGGTCAAGTTGAAGCACTGCCTGTTTCTTATGTGTTACCATCTTGACTTTTTTTAACCATATCTTGCAGATACCCCTGCCTCCAGCATAATTGTTCTGACTATTTTGGAGCATCATACTTGAAGAAGGATTCAGAAATTTGGAATAAATGCAAAGAATATCAATGAGGATAAGTAAGCAGATTAAATTAGGCTGCAGAGTTCATTGGAGTTGGACAACTAATACATTCAAATAAATACATAAACAAAATGCACTCCTCCCCATCACCATAGTCTCTTTGCAGCTTCCACAGATATTCCTTTCAACCTACCACCTTAGCTTTCCAATGTCTTCCTGCTACCACTGTCAGGTTTTTCAGCTGGCCCATCCATCTTCAACAGTATATTTTGCTTAACAGAGTACATATAATATAATATAGTATGTTGTGGAATGATAAAAGATGAAATGTCCTTTGGAAAAAAAATTAAGAACATGTTCATGTGACCAGGGCTGAACCAGCTAGATAACAATCCCTATAAAAAGAGGAAGTTCAAACCATCTAGAGGGCACCAAGTTAGAGAAAGCTATATTTTTTCCTGCTAAACATTTGGCACTCAGAAATAATCCTCTCCTTCAAATCTAAATACTTGGCTTTCATCACCATTTCCTTCATACCAGGAGGAGGGTGAAATTCTAGGTCTCACCCTGATTTCACAGCTCTCAACTGAAATGAAATACAATGTCCAGGGACAAAGCCCATCCTCTGAAAACACCCTGAGGAAATGTTTTCCATGTTAGCTCAGTTTGTAGCCACACTGGGAGAATTTGTTTTTACACCAAGCAGATGAATGATTTCTCAGTTTGGGGGAGGAAAATCTGTGACTGATGGTTAAGATCAGGTGAATGTTCCAGTCAAGGATACGGATGTTGAAATAAATATTTGTGTCTCTGCTTTGGCCACAGTGATTGGTGGATGTCCTTTAGCTTTCCATCCTTCAGCCAGAAAAATAAGTGTCAGTCAGGTTCTCTTCTATGGACATTTATTTTGAGAACTGGTAAAAAAATTCACTTGTGAGCTGGGCTTGAAGGGAAACTTGACCAAAATACCGTGTTTCCCCTATAATAAGACATGTCCTGATAATAAGCCCAACAGGGCTTTTCAGGACTTGCGTTGAAATAAGCCCCCCCCCAATAAGCCCCCTTCCCCAACTACGTACACACATCCCATGCCCCATCTGCCACCCCCAAATTGTGCCCGAACATCTTACCAGAGTCTGGCAGCTCGCCACTTCTCTTTCTCAGCCGGTCTTTGCAGGGAAACTCCTTGAAATGTAAAGAAAAACTTCTCGCGAGTGCAAGCAATTAACAACAACTTGCATTCGCGAGAAGATTTTCTTTACATTTCAAGGAGTTTCCCTGCAAAGACGGGCCGAGAAAGAGAAGCTGTGAATAGCAATAGCACTTAGACTTATATACCGCTTCATAGTACTTTACAGCCCTCTCTAAGTGGTTTACAGAGTTCAGCATATTGCCCCCAACAATCTGGGTCCTCATTTTACCGACCCCAGAAGGATGGAAGGCTGAGTCAACCCTGAGTTCAAAATGAGATTTGAACAGCTGAACTGCTGAACTAGCAGTCAGCTGAAGTAGCCTGCAGTGCTGCACTTTAACCACTGCGCCACCTTGGCTCTGGCACTTAGCTGCCAGACGCTAGTAAGATGTTCGGGCACAATTTGGGGGTGGCAGGTGAGGCAGGGTATGGGGAGGGGTGGGCTGCGAGACAAGCATCTTGCCAGCATCTGGCTTCTCTCCACCATTACCCTCTCTCGGCCGGTCTTTCCAGGGAAACTCCAATGTAAAAAAAAACTTCTGAACGAGCTGCCGCCGCCTGGGAAAATAATGTGAGTAATGGGCTCTCTCGCAGCACCTCTTCTCTCTCTTCTTCTCCCGAGTGGCAGCTGTGTGTCCAGAGATCGGCAGGCCAGATTCGGTGAGCCAGACACACCACTGCCACTCAGGAGAAGAAGAGAGAGAGGAGGTGCTGCAAGAGAGCTCATTTCTCATGTTGTTCCCCTTCCGGGCAGGGGCAGTGCATTCAGCTCCCCAAATCTGACCTGCCAATCTCAGCCAGTGAGGGGGGGAGCACTGTCTCTCTCTCTTCTTCTCCTGAGCCTCACAGCTCCTCTTGTTGTGCCTTGGCCGCGTCCGGCGCCGAGTATGGAGGATCCGGAGGACGTGGAGCTGCTCATGGTGCAGCAGTACCAGCCCATGTGCCTGGCACCAGAGACGGCTGGTGATGAGGACTCAGTGCCAGAGCAGGACGATCTCCCAGGACCTTCTGCACCTGCGCAGCAGAGTGCTTCATCAGGAGATGAAGAACCCATGCTGGATGCCAGAGCTCGCAGAGCAGCCAGAAGACAGGATTGGCTGAGTAAGCATCGGTCTAATTGGAGGAAGCAGTGAGGGCTAATTGGGCCACGCCCTTCAGTGCCTATATTAGGCCGGCGCAATTAGTACTCACTGCTGAGAACAACAAATCAATGACTGCGGCATGTCCAGAGTTTTACTTCTACGTTTGTTTGGGAATCTTATCGAAGACAGCAGCTTCTGCCAGCTTTATTCCAGGAAGCCAGCCAAGTTGTTCAGATAAGAGAAGAATTAATGAGTCTTGCTTTGAACTTTTGTCGGTGTGCTATTTAACCCTCAAGTAACCCAAAGAACCTTATTCTTTGAGACTTTCCGTTTGTGTTGTTTTTGGACTTTTAAAACCTCTGAGCTTTTGCTAAGAAACCTTATTAGTAAAAGGAACCTTTTTGTTTGCCTCACAAACGGTTGTGTGTGTGTGTTTCTGGGGGTTGCGGTGCTGGGTCACAACAGTTTGTTCTCAGCCCAAACTGACCACACACAAGCCCAGATTGCATCATGGAGCAGCTTCAGGACGAGAATGCTCAACTTCGGCAGCAGCTGGCAATCATGAACGCTCAGTTAACAATGCAGCAAAATCAGTTGGCAGCTGCTCCTGCGTTGGCCCCAGCCCAACGGACACGCTGCCCGATAGCCATGCTGGATAAGTTCCATGGTGACGAGGCTATGTTCCCGGCATTCCTGGGCCAGTGCCAGCTGTTTATGTCCCTGAGGCCAGAGGATTTCCCCCACGACCGGGACAAGGTGGGGTTTGTAATTAGCCTGCTGTCTGGAAATGCAGCACGTTGGGCCACCCCTCTACTGGTCCAGAACAGTCCCCTCCTCCAGGACTTTGGGCGTTTCTGCACTCATTTGGAGGAGATGTTCGCTGACCCAATTAAGGCCCAGACAGCGTGCAGGCAATTAAGGCAGCTGAGGCAAGGCCGGAGACCACTCAGGGAGTACATCAGTGAATTCCGTCTCCTCAGCCAAGATTCGGCCTGGAATGAGGCTGCGTTGTTGGATGCCTTCCAGGAGGGCTTGGCAGACAGCATCCAGGATGAGCTGGCACGAGTGGACATTCCTGCAACCACCCAAGAACTGGTGCGGCTCTGCTTGAAAATTGATGCCCGGTTGCAAGCGAGGAACGCACGCCGTGCTGCTCCAGCGCCTCTCGCGCCACCTGACGTCCCTGCTGTTCCGGCTCCATGTCGCGCTGCTCAGGCACCTCCTGTTCCCCGTGGACTTCCGTCGGCCCCGGCTCCCTGTGACGAGCCTATGGACCTTGGCGCTGTTCGGCCCCGCTTGACCGGCGCGGAAAAGGACAGATGCAGGGCAGGGGGGTTGTGTTTGTATTGCGGCGACCCGGGCCATTTCGCTCGCTCGTGCCCTAGGAAGGGTCGGGGGCCCACCGCTTCTGGTCCTGCTCCACCGTCCCAGACATCGCCGTCGGGAAACGGCCAGCGCCCGACCTAGCGGAGACGCTGGGTCGGGCATGCACACCTAAGGACTCAGGCTCAGCTGACGTGGATCCCGGTCCTCCGCGGCATCTGCTCTTGGACACCAAGGTGTTTATTGACCACCGGGACCGCGGCATCTCCGCACACGCTTTGGTGGACTCCGGGGCAACCACCAATTTCATTGACGAGGCGTTCGCCCAGCATCTTGCCGTTCCCCTGTGCCCCGTGGACCCGCCGATGAGGGTGGAAACAATCGATGGCTGGGTGTTGCTGTCCGGTCCGATTAAGGCCATCATGCAGCCGGTGCGCCTTTGCATTGGACGGCACGAGGAGGCCATCCAGTTTTATGTGACGTCGGGACTCCATTTCCCTTTGGTTCTCGGACTGGCGTAGCTGCGCACCCACGACCCTCAGATTGTATGGTCCCAGAACTTCATTGCCTTCCCGAGTCTCCAGTGTGTGGACCATACGCGCCAGGTTTGCGCGGGCGCGGTACCTGACCCTCCGGACATTTCACTCCCGGCTGAGTTTTCAGACTTCGCCGATGTGTTTAGCGAAAAGGAGGCGGACCAGTTGCCCCCGCACTGGCCCTACGATTGCCCTGTGGACCTGATTCCCAACGCTCCGCTCCCTGTGGGCCGCCTCTACTCCATGTCAGAACCCGAACTGGCCGCACTGCGGGACTTTATTGATAAAAACCTGGCCAGGGGTTTCATCCGACCCTCCTCGTCGCCCTTGTCTGCCCCCGTCCTCTTCGTCAAGAAGAAAACTGGGGACTTGCGCCTGTGCTGCGATTATCGCAAGTTGAATGCCATCACAGTGCGTAACCGGTACCCGTTGCCCCTCATCCCGGAGTTGATGGAACGCCTCCGCTCGGCGACCATCTTCACCAAATTGGACTTACGTGGCGCTTACAATTTGGTGCGTGTTCGTGAGGGGGACGAGTGGAAGACTGCGTTCGGGACCCGCTACGGTCATTTTGAGTATACGGTCATGCCGTTCGGCTTGACCAACGCTCCGGCTGTGTTCCAGCATTTCATGAACGACATCTTTAGAGATTTGCTGGACCAGTTCATTGTCGTGTACCTGGACAATATTATGATTTATTCCACGTCCCGGAGCAGCCACATCCAACATATCCGTCAAGTCCTGCAGCGGTTGAGAGACCACCAGCTGTACGCAAAATTAGAGAAATGCCAGTTTTTTCAGACGACTGTGGATTTCCTGGGCCATCGGATTTCACCAGAAGGCATCGCCATGGACCGTGGCAAGGTCGAGGCCCTGAAAACCTGGCAACCCCCGCGCTGGGTGAAGGACGTTCAGCGACTCCTGGGGTTCGCAAACTACTATAGGACCTTCATCCCGGGGTTCACCACTCTGACTGCGCCTCTCACTCGACTCCTGCAGAAACAAGTCCCTTTCCGGTGGGGCGATTCCGAACAAGAGGCGTTCAAGATCCTCACGGATGCCTTCATGCAGGAGCCGATCCTCAAGCACCCAGACCCTCACCGCCCTTTCGTCGTGGAGGCGGACGCGTCCGACATGGCCGTGGGCGCCGTCTTGCTACAGACCCGGGAAGATGGTGGCCATCTCTTCCCCTGCGCCTATTATTCACGGAAATTAACCTCGTCGGAGCGCAACTATACTATCTGGGAGAAGGAGTTGCTGGCCATCAAGGCGGCTTTCGAGACCTGGCGGCACCACCTCGAGGGGGCCCGTCATCAAGTGGAGGTGTGCACGGACCACAAGAACCTGGAGTTCTTGCAGACAGCCAGGAAGCTCAACCAGCGCCAGATACGCTGGTCGTTCTTTTTCTCCCGCTTCAATTTTCGCATTACGTACATCCCGAGCGGCCGGAATCAGCAGGCGGACGTGCTGTCCCACAAGCCGGAATACGCCCAAGCCCAGGACCCGCTGCCGCCCCGGACGGTCCTGCCCGTCGAGTCCTTTGCAGCTACCCAGGATCCCGTGGACCTCCGAGGACAGATCCGGGAGGCGCAGCGACACGACGCCTACGCGGCACAACGGAGGCAGGAGATAGGGCCTGAGTCCCCTTGGACGTTTTCGGACGACCTCCTCCGTTTCCGGGACCTGCTGTACGTTCCCGCCGGTCCACTCTGTGGCCTGATCCTGCAGCAGTGCCACGACAGCCCTGCGGCTGGCCACTTCGGCCTTTTCAAGACTCTGAACCTGGTGGCTCGGCCTTTTTGGTGGCCCTGACTCCGTGATGACGTCCAGGCCTATGTGACGTCTTGTGTTCGCTGTCGCCAGGCCAAGTACGCCCCTGGAGCGCTGCCGGGCCTGCTGCAGCCCTTGCCGATGCCCGAGAGACCCTGGGGGGCCGTCTCTATGGACTTCCTCACGGACTTGCCCCCATCCGCCGGCTTCACGACCGTGTTCGTAGTGGTTGATATGCTGACCAAAATGGCACATTTCATCCCCTGTCGAGGGTTGCCGACAGCTCGCGCCACGGCCCGCATGTTTATCCAGCATGTTTTCTGTCTGCACGGTCTGCCGGATCGGGTCGTGTCGGATCGGGGAGCCCAGTTCACGGTCCAGTTCTGGAAGGGTCTGATGGTGGCCCTGGAGGTCCAAGTCTGCCTTTCATCAGCGCATCATCCAGAGACTGATGGGGGCACTGAAAAAGTCATCGGCATCCTTGAACAGTACCTGCGCTGTTTTGTCAACCAGCAGCAGGACAACTGGGCGGACTACCTTGCCGTGGCCGAGTTTGCTTTTAACAACTCTCAGCACACCTCCACGCATGCCTCTCCGTTCCTCGCCAACTTTGGTTACCACCCCCGTTTCTTCCCGCTCACGCTCCTAGACTCTCCTGTTCCTGTGGCGGAGGAATTCCTGTCCAAGCTCCAGGCCATTCACCAACTGGTCAAACGCTCGTTGAATAAAGCCAAGGAAGATTACAAGAGGGTCGCGGACCGCTCCCGGCGAGCAACTCCACCTCTGGCAGTCGGGGATCGCGTCTGGCTGTCCACGAAGCATCTCCCCTCCGACCGACCGGCTCGCAAGCTTGACCACCGATTCCTGGGTCCGTTCCCGGTGGAAGCGGTCATTAACCCCGTGGCCTACCGGCTGACGTTGCCTCGCTCTCTCAGGATCCACCCCGTCTTCCATCGGTCCCTCCTTGTTCCCGAACGTCCTGCCTGTCCGCTCCGCCCTCCCGCTCTGCCTCAGCCAGTGATCCGCACTCCCGCTGACCCACCCGAATACGAAGTTGCCAGTATTCGGGATTCCCGCTGGATGAAGGGCCGGTTCCAGTACCTCATTGAGTGGAAGGGGTACGGCCCTGAGGACTTCATGCTCCGGATCTGGTCCGGGCCTTCCACGCTCAATTCCCGTCCCGGCCACATCTGGACTGACAGACCCGGGGGAAGGGCCCTGCGGTGAGGGATAGTGTTGTGCCTTGGCCGCGTCCGGCGCCGAGTATGGAGGATCCGGAGGACGTGGAGCCGCTCATGGTGCAGCAGTACCAGCCCATGTGCCTGGCACCAGAGACGGCTGGTGATGAGGACTCGGTGCCAGAGCAGGACGATTTCCCAGGACCTTCTGCACCTGCGCAGCAGAGTGCTTCATCAGGAGATGAAGAACCCATGCTGGATGCCAGAGCTCGCAGAGCAGCCAGAAGACAGGATTGGCTGAGTAAGCATCGGTCTAATCGGAGGAAGCAGTGAGGGCTAATTGGGCCACGCCCTTCAGTGCCTATATTAGGCCGGCGCAATTAGTACTCACTGCTGAGAACAACGAATCAATGACTGCGGCATGTCCAGAGTTTTACTTCTACGTTTGTTTGGGAATCTTATCGAAGACAGCAGCTTCTGCCAGCTTTATTCCGGGAAGCCAGCCAAGTTGTTCAGATAAGAGAAGAATTAATGAGTCTTGCTTTGAACTTTTGTCGGTGTGCTATTTAACCCTCAAGTAACCCAAAGAACCTTATTCTTTGAGACTTTCCGTTTGTGTTGTTTTTGGACTTTTAAAACCTCTGAGCTTTTGCTAAGAAACCTTATTAGTAAAAGGAACCTTTTTGTTTGCCTCACAAACGGTTGTGTGTGTGTGTTTCTGGGGGTTGCGGTGCTGGGTCACAACACCTCTTCTCTCTTCTTCTCCTGAGTGGCAGCTATATGTTCAGAGATCAGCAGGCCAGATTCGGTGAGCCAGATGCACTGCTGCCACTCAGGAGAAGAACAGAGAGAGGAGGTGCTGAGAGAGTGCCCATTTCTCATGTTCTTTTCCTGGGCAGTGGCAGCGCATTCAGCTCCCCGAATGTGGCCTGCCAATCTCCGCTGGCAAGAAGGAGTGCCAGGTGGGGAGGGGTGGGGCAGCAGAGAAACAAGATGCCAGAAATCTTTCTCTCTTCCAAACTCTGCCAGAAATGAGTCTTCATGAGACTCATTGCGCCTGTACAGCCTCTTGGAGCGATAGGGGAGAAAGATTTCTTGCATGCAGCATGCAGCCAAAAGGTTCCTTGTCCTGGTGCTGTGTCTTACATGCACTCTCCCCCCCGCCACCCAAAAGGTTTGCTCAAGGGCTGCTTCTGCTGCTGTGCCTGGCTAGAAGTTTGGCTGTCAGCTCGGGTTTGGTCGCTGGTTGCTTCTGCTCAGCGGGGATGGCTGAGGCGCTGCGGGTGTTGCTGCTGCCCTTGCTGCCACTGCCTATGGAGGCCCAAGCTGGCCCCCTGCAGTCCAAGCTCAGCTGCGGGCAGGGAGCACTGGCATGGCCGGGCTGGCGAGCTGCGTCTGCCAGACTGTCCTCGGCGTGGCTGCCCGGTGTCTCGCTGCCGGGCACCTGGGAAAAGTAAGCAGGGCCTGCGGGAGGAAGAGAGTGCACACAAGGGTCCTGCGAGGCTCCCCTCCCCAGGAAGAGTCCGGCTCAATCACCATCCCATCTGATGACTCCCAAGGTGGAGAGGCTTCCCAGGCATGCCGGCGGGCACTCTGGTGAGTCAGCGCTCCGGTGGGGGGACTGCGGGGAGATTGGAGTGGAGAGGAGCAGGGGGGAAGGGGAGGCCTCCAATGACCATCACCATAGAGCAGGAAGCACACTCGCAGAGCAGTCGCTGCCCTGGCTGGGGTTTGAAAGCCGCAGAGCCAGAGTTTGGGGGAGAGAAAGAAGGACTTATGCTGCTTTCCTTGCAGGCAGCCAAAAGCAGAAGCAGCAGAAGTCTTTTTTTCTCTCCCCCAAACTCTGGCTCTGTGGCTTCCAAACCCCAGCCAGGGCAGTGGTCGCTCTGCGAGTGCACTTCCCACTCTATGTTTATTTATTTATTTATTTATTATGGTGTTCTTATATGCCGCCCAACTCCCGAAGGACTGGCTGGAGCTAAACAGACCGGCCGAGAGACGCCATGGAGCTGCCAGACTCCAGTAAGACGTGCATCTCATGGCCCGGCCTGCTTCTTGCACCCCAAAAATAATAAGACACCCCCCCGATAATAAGGCCAAGGCCATATTTCGGGGGTCAAAAATATAAGACAGGGTCTTAATTCAGGGAAACACGGTATTATTAATGATATCTAGTTAAAAAAGAATAAGAAATGGTCAACATTTCATTACCTACAAAACAAAACAAAAGGGTGGAATCTGTGAGAAGGGACTTCCAGAGCAAATCCCAGAAGGTTTTGTTTGAAATACAAGTAGTTCTTGACTTACAACCACAACTGAGCCCAGAATTTTGGTTGTAAGTCATGCTACCCATATGATCATCTCCTTCAATGACCACTATACTTATTTCTCTGTTGCAGTTATTAAGCAACTATGCAGGCTGTTAAGGGGTGCCTCAGGGGGTGGGGAGGTCTTGGGAAGTCCAGCACCTACCCTGGTGAGAGATTCGGTACCCTAGGTAATCTATTTTATCTTGGTGAAATTCACATTTGGAGAGTTTGGCGAACAACTTAGCTGCCCTTAGTTTCTTCAAGACCTCCTGCACCAATTTAACATGTTGAGTCTTAGTTTCAGCATAAATCAATATATCATTAAGATAAACCAAAACTCCCTTATACAAGTGCTCAGGCAGCACCTCATTAACTAGCTGCATGAAAACAGCAGGAGCATCTTGGAGCCCAAATGGCAAAACCTTGAACTGAAAACATCCCAACGGACAATTAAATGCTGTTTTCCATTCACCCTCCTGGATCTGGATCCAGTAATAAGCCTCCCTTAAGTCTAGTTTGGAAAAAATTCTCCCCTTCACCAGATGGGCCAGCATGTCCTTCATTAGGGGAAGGGGATAGACATTTTCCTTGCAAATAGCATTTAAATTTCTATAATTCACACATAAGCGTAATGAGCCATCTTTCTTCCAGAACAGGACTGGGGCAGCCACCTTGGGTCTCGCCGGTTCGATGAACCCACACTTGAGGTTTTTGTCTATAAATTGCCGCAGTTCATCCAGTTCTCAGGGAGTCATAGCATAAAGTTTCGGCTTAGGTAGTTTGGCCCCTGGTAAAATCTTGATGGCACATGGGGGGGGAGTTCATCTGAGACCACTTCACTAAAAACATCCATCAAATCTCGGTATTCTCTAGGGACACCTGGTAGGGGTCCATTCGCTGCAGTTGTAGCTATCTCCTCACTCTGCGGTATTCCAGTCTGGTGGGGTTCCTCACTCTGGATTAAATCATTATTAGAGAATTGGAGGGTCCCCTCTGTCCAGTCCACCCTTGGGTTCCACTTCTTTAACCAGGTCAGTCCCAGAACTAGAGGCCAGTCCATCCCTGATGTCACAATGCAAACAATGGTTTTGGAGTGATTTGCCATTGTTAGTTTGAGTGGTTCAGTGGCAAACATGGCCGGGGCATCCCCCACAATGGACCCATCAAATTGGCAGAACAAGACTGGAGTTTTTAATGGCCTTAGTTGAATGCCCAGTTCCCTGACCAGAGTCAGGCTTATTAGGCTTCTTGTGCACCCTGAATCCAGTAATGCTTTAAATCTCACTTTTCTCCCAGTTAATGGAATAAACAGTTCTATAGGAGTTGTAAGGGGTTCGACAACCCTACTTACCAAAGGGTCTTCATAGTTGCTCTCTGACTGATTGGGTTCCTCCACCGGAGGGGTCGGAGTTCCTCGCACCGTAATTAATTCAGTCGGGAACTCAAAGACTGCATGGGTCTTTAGGGTGGTGTCTCTGGAAACTTGGTGGTGGTTTTGAGGGTTTCCCTCTGACCTGCTTCTCTTTTTTCTGAGTGGCCATCCTCACATGGCACTTGGCTGCGTGGTGGCCTTCTTTCCCACAATTGAAGCAGGCAGCTGAGTGCAGTGGGGCAGAGCAAGGTTTGGTTCCCTCCCTTCTCCCTTCCAGTGGGGATCTCTTCCAGGAGCGGCTTGAGTGGTATTGGTTTTGAATTTGGTCGATTTCAGCTTCCTCAGCCAAGACACACCAGCCATGCAGGGGGACTGGGGCTCCACAGGCAAAGCAGGTGTTGTACAAGTCATTGTTTAAGCCATCTTTGAATCAACTTATGAGTATTTCCTCTGGCCAATCTATGTGGCAAAACAGGTCACAAAACTCTTTGATGTACTTGGCGACTGGACAGTGCCCCTGTCTGACATGCTTTATGCGGTCTCTAGCATTGCGGTCAGCTAAGGGGTCCTCAAACCTCTGTCTCAGGGCTGTCAAGAAGCAGTTAAAGTTGCAGAGCTCCAGTGCATCTGCATTATAGAGGCTCACCATCCAATGTGCAGCTGATCCTTCTAGAGCCAGTGTGACAACCCTGACTTTGGCCCCTTCTGTAGGGAGGTCCCTCCCATACTTCTGCATGAAGGTCAGTATGTGTGTGAGGAAAAATCCCAGTTGCTGGGGATTCCTGTCAAATTTGACAGCAAGAGGGGAGGTGTTGTGGCCCACCAGCAGCCCGTGCAGCTGATAGCAGATCCCGTTCAAAGGAGACCGATTTGGGGATGCGCCAGCAGCCTGTGCAGCTGGCACCCAAGTCGGACAGTGAGGAGGCTGGTGAGGACTCGATGCCAGAGGCAGAGGTGCAGCCAGGGCCTTCGGAGCCTCCAGCACCTCTTGGCAGTGATGAGGAAGAAGAGGCTTCTCCTCTTCTTAATGCAAGAGCATGCAGGGCTGCCAAGAGGCAGGAATGATTATTCCGGAGGAGGTTTCCTTGGGAGTAAGACTTGGGGCTAATTGGCCACTCCCCTAGTCTACTTAAGAACAGTAGAGGCAGCTGGAAAGCTGCAGGAAACAATAATTCAGACTTGGGTATCTGTCATGCCTTGTCTTGTGAATTCCTGTTTCTCTGCTTCGGATTTCTTATCAAGAAAGACTCCTGGGCATTTTGCCAAGCCTTCGGACATTACGTGAGATAACCAGAACTAATTGCATTGTTTTGAGTTAAGACTGACTGAACTTACCCCAGCTGCTAATGAAGACTAATTAGAAACTGACTTTCTGCAAGAAAGGATTACTTCTTTTGATTTGTGTGTGTCTCCACTGCTAAGCCAGTTATTAGCAGTGGTTCCTTAATTAAAATAAGTTCGTTCAAATGGTGTGTTTTTGATATGTTTGTAACTGGGGACAGAACAGGGTGCCTTCTGTTCTAAGGGTGGAAGCCTCCTCCCATCGAGTCACAGGCCTTACTTTGCATTGAGATGTCTCCTGGGCGGATCTTTCATGGTGGCAATGGTTTCACCAGGGCTGTTATCTCTCTGGCTTGACCACTTTGCAGTTCCTGCCTAATGTAAGGTCTTGCCTCTCCAATATTCCTAAGAAAGCAGGACTCTTGAAACTGCAGTTGTTTCCAAAAGGAGCTTTTATTGAAAGGCTTGTGACAGCAAGAGGTCTATGCAGGAACTAAATCTTCCCACTTAAAAATCAGCAATTTAAAGCAGTGCAAACAAAACACCTTCCATAGCACAGCACAGCAATGCAGGAAACAGAACAGAAACTTCATATAGCAATCTTTCTAAGCAGGAAATAGAAGCAAAAAGTTCACACAGAGATCCCTCCAATCCTCCCCCTTCCCCCAGAATTCCAGCATCCCAATAGCAATATATGGGACCTGATACCAGCATTCATGCATTCTCCATCTTCCCCAACACTCCTTAGAGGCCTAGGCCTTCTCCTTCTCCTATCAACCTAGAAGGCCCCAGGTGGCTAGGCCCACTAATGTGCAGAAACCTGTCAAAGGCCAGAAGGCCAGCCATCACCACGTTCCAGGGACACCACTTTGAAGAGCCCTGTGGACTACTGGTCAGGAATACTCATGCCGTCAGGATCACATGCTGGGGGGGAGGCTCCAGGGCCATGTCCGCTGGGCGTGACTCAGTGTTGGTGCACACCCGACCCAGGTCTCCCCTACGTTGGTCTCCGGGTGTTTCCCGACAGGGTTTTGTGTGGCTGTGGGGCAGGCTGAGGGTCCGACGCCCCTCATTGCTTCTCGGGGCAAGAGGCAGCCATGTGTCCAGGTTCCCCGCAATACAAACCTCCCTGTGCGCTGTCTGCTTTTCTCGGTCACCAACAGGTGGGGTCTGGCTGCGCCTAATTCCATGGGCTCCTTCCGCAGAGCTGGGGTCTCACTCATGACTGGGACCACCATGGTCTCCTGGGAGGCATGGTGACTTCCTGCAACCGTGTGTCAATCTGGAGGCAAAGATGGACCAGCACGTTGAGGGTTGGAGGAACATCTACCCAGACCAGTTCATCCTGCAACTCCTCCGACAAGCCATCCTGGAACGCGTCCATGAGGGCAGCTTCGTTCCAGGCCGAATCCTGGCTAAGCAGCCGAAACTCATTGATATATTCCTGCAGCGGGTGCCGGCCTTGCTTCAGGGTCTTCAGACATCAGGTAGCAGTCTGTGTCTTGATGGGGTCCTCATACATCAGTCTGAGGTGGTCACAAAACCCCCTGAAATCATCCAACAAAGGACTAGCCTGGACCAGCAGGGGCATGGCCCAGAGAGCCACAGAGCTGAAGAGAAGGCTAATCATAAACCCCACTTTATCCCGGTCAGTGGGGAAGTCTTCAGCTCTCAGGCTGATAAAGAGCTGGCATTGTCCCAAAAAAGCTGGAAACATGGCTTGGTTGCCATTGAAATTATCAGGCACAGCCACTAGGCATTTCCTCTGGGGAGGTGGAGCAGCATGAGCTTGGAGCTGAGCCACCTGGGCTGCCAGCAGAGCTACCTGTTGATTGAGCTGAGCGTTCTCCGCATGAAGCTGCTTCATCTTAATAGAGCTTTGGTTTTAAATGGCAGGAAACAAACTGTTCTGACCTAGCATGAAGCAGAGTCTTAGTCCCAGAAAAACTTCTTTTATTTACACAACTGTGAATTCCTTTCATTCACAGTCCGCAAGGCTTGGCAAATAGTCTTTCAGAGGAATATTTATCAACACCAACCTTCTCTCACTTGGAACGCTGCCAGAGAACTAGTTTCCAAATGCAGGGCAAGGCAAAACTTGGCACAGAGTCTATTAGAGTCACAAACAGAACTTTTCACTCTTGAAACGACTGAATGAACTAATTGTTTCCTGCAAAAGCCCATGTCCTGTTCGCTCCTCTTTTATTTCCTATGGAAGGGGCCAATCATCTCCAAGGTGTGGCTTTACTCCCAAGTCGACCCTGCTTTCTTAATTGTTCTTGTCTTCTGGCAGCTCTGCGCATGCACACACTGGAAACAGGCTCCAGTTGTTCCTCTGCCTAACTGATGTCTGACTCTGGAGGCAGAGCCCTCGTCCGAGCCTTCCCCAGACTCCAGGACTGGCCCATGTTCCTCCCCAACCTCCTCACTGTCCAAATCTGCTGCCAGTTCTACTGGCGGGCCACAACACCCTTCAATTCCTGCAGTTCTCCCAGCCATCGCTGTGGCATCCCTGAAGACGCAAAGAAAACAACTTCAGGGCTGACATCTATGGTTGTAAAGATGAGTGCACTGCCAAGCACCTGAATTTTAATCATGTGACTGGAGGGACTCTACAATGATTGGAACTTTGCACAGGGATCATAATTCCCTTCCTTCTGCATCACTGTAATTTCAAACAGTAACTGAACAAACAGTTGTAATTTGAGGACTACCTGTAGATTGGATGTAGATTGAAGAGGCTTGCTTATCCCATAGATGGGAAAAATACTTTTGGCAGAGAACAAGAAAATATAGATGAAAGTCATTTCCCAGCAGTTATGGGTGATCTGAGTACAATGCCATTCATTTTTGTCCTTTCAAATAGTGGGGGGATTGTCCTCATGCTGAAGTGCAGATCAAGTGGTTTAGGCATCAGGAGATGATGAGTTCAAGTCCTGCTACAGAAGGAGAAAAGTGTTTTTGATATGTTCCTGCCTTGAGTTTTTTGTGAAAATAAAGGCAGGAGAGAAATAAGTAAATAAGTAAACTGGAGCATTCTGCAATTTTCTCTTTCTTTCATCATTGTTATATACTCAGGAGAACAGAAAATGAAAGAAAAATAAAAAAACTAAGTGCAAACTCCAAGACTCCTCAGTGGATTTTTGCTGGACTGTGGACCTTTAGTAGGTATCCAATAACAGGCCCTGCCAGATGTTTTGGAAATGCTGGACATAATTTGCCATAAAAGAACTGAGCTTAAAAATCTGAATTTTAAGTGAAAATACTGCAGTCTGTGATCCTTCTAAGACAATATTATGAATGCAAGATAATATCTGAATTTGTAAATTGGAAAATTGCCAATCAATTTACCCAATATCTTTTCAACTCTTGCATGGAGAGTCTTAATCATTGTGTGTATCTAGTTTTCAAACGAGTTTTCAAGCTGAAAACCAACCTCAGCTGAAACAATGTTTTGTTCTTTTGGGAAAATATGCAAGATAATCAATTTCAGACAGTTCTGATGGGATGCATAAATTATTCAGGGTTTGCTTAGTATCTTGGTGAGATTCATTTTGGGAGGAAAAATAGCAAAAGTTCAATCACCAAGTACTTGAACTGTTTCAGGGAACAGGAATAATTTATGACAATTTTTCAAAGAACATTTGAACCTAAAGTGACTATGTTCTGTGATTTTGCAAGAACATTTTGAAAAGCAAATGGAAGGCCATATTGAATAGTTTATAAATACAACAAAAGAAAGGAAAATGGGAATGAAAAATGAATTCCCCATCTAAAGGATCGCTTGTGACTGTAGGGGTACCACTACTTGTAGAAAGCTCTTCTTTCCATGAACTTTCTTAATTAATTTGTTGCGAATGAAAGTTCCCTTCACATATTGTTGTGTTCATATAAGCTGTCAACTCCTGGAAGCAAATCGAGGACACAGTTTATGTAAGAACTGTGGATGTACATTGGAATTGATATGAGGTTATGCAGATTGAACAAATCAATAACCAACACTATGTTGTAAACAATAGCTACACTTACTTTGCTGCATCATACATTTTAGTAGCATATATGTAGGATATTTGTTAACAGAATGTCTAACAGAGCTAGTGAAAGATGAGATTATGTTCAAGGGCATGAAGTTTTTGGGCTTTGCAACTTTTTAATCTTTTTCTCCAAAATTAAGTTTCAGAATGACTCCCCCTACTCCCCAAGTTGAGAGGAGAGAAAGGGCATTTAGTCTTACAGGATTTTGGGATACAAAGTTAACAGAAATACTAACTACAATTCCATACATATATTTAATAGATTTTATTTTCAGTTGAGTGTGTTTATGATTATAGTATTAATTTATCTATATATTTAAGAATTTAGATGTGAGCTTTAAAATTCACATTTCAATAGGGCATTTTTATCAACTATGATTTATTTATTTATTTATTTATTTGAGGTTCTTCTATGCCACCCTACTCCCTCAGGGCTGAGGGCGGCGTACAACATTTTAGGGAACATCAAACAAATCATTAAAAACATTTTAAAACAGTTTAAAAAACCTATAACACCATACAAACATGGGGGAGACTTCAGATGCAAAGTCGTCTCAAAATCACCCCGCCTGAAGGAAGAGCCATGTCTTAATGGCTTTTCGGAAGGCCAGCAGGTTGGGGATGATTTGGATCTCTGGGGGAAGTTGGTTCCAGAGAGCAGGGGCCCCTACAGAGAAGGCCCTCCCCCTAGGCCCCGCCAGTCGGCTCTGTTTGGCTGACGGGACCTGGAGGAGACCCACTCTGTGGGACCTGACCGGTCGAAGGGAAGTATGAGGTAGGATGCAGTCCCGGAGATAGCCTGGTCCTAAGCCATGTAGGGCTTTAAAGATGATCATCAACACCTTGAATTGTACCCGGAGACCAATGGGCTGCCAATGCAGTTGGCGGAGTATAGGTGTTACATGGCTGTATCTTGAAACACCCACCACAGCACGCGCAGCCGCATTTTGCACCAGTTGCAGTCTCCAAATACTCTTCAAGGATAGCCCCATGTAGAGCGCATTGCAGTAGTCCAATCGGGAGGTGACAAGGGCATGAGTGACCGTGAGTAGAGCCTCCTTCTCCAAGTATGGTCGCAATTGGTGCACGAGGCGAACCTGTGCAAAAGCCCCCATAGCCACAGCTGCAAGGTGTGATCTAATTTTAGCTGTGGATCTAGGAGGACTCCCAAATTGCGAACCCGTTCCGAGGGAGTTAATTTTTTCCCCTCAAGAACCAAGGAGGGACAGTCGGTATAGTCCTTCAGAGCCACTTAGTCTTATTGGGGTTGAGTTTGAGTCTGTTTCTCCCCATCCAGGTCCTAACATCGTCCAGGCACCGGCACATTACATCAACTGCCTCCCTGAATTGAGACGGGGGTGGTGATGTACAACTGGGTGTCATCAGCGTACTGTTGAAAACTCACCCCGTGTCTGCGGATGATCTCCCCCAGCGGTTTTATGTAAATGTTAAACAGGATGGGCGAGAGGACCGAACCCTGAGGCAACCCACAGATCAGGGGCCTAGGAGACGACCTCTGCCCTCCTGCCAACACCGACTGCATCCTGTCGGCATGATAAGAGGAGAACCACCGTAAAACGGTGCCTCCCACTCCCAACTCGCCGAGACGATGCAGAAGGATACCATGGCCGATGGTATTGAAAGCCGCTGAGAGGTCAAGTAGCACCAGGATGGAGGAATTACCCCCATCCTGGCTCGCCAGAGATCATCCATCAGGGCGACCAAGGCCGTTTCTGTACTGTAGCCACACCTGAAACCCGATTGAAAGTAATCTAGATGATCAGTTTCCTCCAATAGCTGAAGGAGCTGAAAAGCCACCACCTTCTCCACAACTTTACCTATGAAAGGTAAGTTGGAGACCGGACAAAAGTTCTTCAAATCCGCTGGATCCAGGGAAGGCTTCTTAAGGAGGGGTCTCACCACCACAACTTTTAACGGCTGCGGTACGGATCCCTCCCTCAAAGAAGCATTGACCACCACCTGGATCCAGCCATGTGCCACCTCTCTGCTGGCCGAAACCAACCAGGAGGGACACGGGTCCAATAAACAGGTGGAAGAGCTCATCGCACCCACGGCCTTGTCCACGTCATCAGGAGAAACAGGCTCAAATCCTCCCACAATGCTGGATTAAGACTTGCCCCTGTCAACTCAATGGACTCTGTCCAGCCAGAGTCCAGGTTCAACTGAATCTGAGCGACTTTATCCATCAGAAACTGCGCGAGTTCCTCAGCTCTACCTTGCAAGTGTTCCTCGCTCCCGCCTTTTGCAAGGAGGGTGCGGTCACCCTAAACAAGGCGGCTGGGCGAGAATCTGCAGACGCAATAAGAGCGGAAAAATGAGATCGTTTTGCCGCCCCTATCGCCACTAAATAAGACTTGATGAAAGTTCTTAGAAGTGTTCGATCGGGGGGGGGGTGAGAGGGGGGAGGATGGGGGGAAGGGGAGGGGGTTGGGGGGAGGGGGGGGAGAAAAAGAGAAAAATGTTTGTACTTTGTACTAATAAAACTTTTTGAAACAAAAAAAAAGTGTTCGATCGGATTCAGTTTTACTGGCTCTCCAGTGTCACTCCAGATGTCTCTTGTGGCGTTTCATCTCCCAGAGCTCCTCGGTAAACCAGGGAGCTTTCCGGGATCCACTGCCACGGAGAGGTCGCAAAGGCGCAATCCGATCTAATGCCCCTTCTGCTGCAGTGTTCCAAGCAGCCACCAGGGACTCAGACGAATTGTGTACCAGAGTTTCAGGTATTTCCCCAAGTTCCCTCTGGAATCCTTCCGGCTCCATTAGGCGCCTGGGGCGGAACCACCTAGTCGGTCCCGCCTCCCTGTGGGGGAGGAGTGGGGCTGTGAAATCCAACCTCACTAGGAAATGGTCTGACCATGACAACAGGGTGATGACTATGTCGCCTACCTTCAGATCATCTCTCCACTGCCCCGAAAGAAACACTAGGTTAAGCGTGTGACCTCCCTCATGAGTCGGACCCTGAATTACTTGGGTCAGGTCCATGGTTGTCATGGAATCCATGAACTCCTGAGCTGCACCAGAGGTTTCGCCTGCCGAAGGCAGGTTAAAGTCCCCCAGCACCATAAGCCTGGGGAACTCCACCGTCAGGCTAGCTATCGCCTCAAGCAGCCCAGGTAGGGCCTTAGTAACATAGCTGGGAGGCAGGTACGCTAACAGAAGGCCCACCTGAACCCCTAAGTCCAACTTCAGAAGGAGCGTCTCACACCCGACAATCTCCGGGCCAGGGATCCTACGAGGATGCAGATTCTGGCGCGTTATAATAGCCATTCCTCCTCCCCTTCCTTGGGGTCGTGAATGATGCTGCACTGAGAACCCATCTGGGATATCTCGGAGAGGGCTACTTCCCCCTCGTGGCCCAGCCAGGTCTCAGTTATACATACCAGGTCCGCCCCCCTCATCAGTGATTAAATCACGTATCAAGGGGGCTTTGTTGACAATTGACCTGGCATTCAACAGCATCATCCTGAGCCCAGGGCCCTGAAAACCCTGGTTGCCAGGTACTCGGGTTGAGCAAGATGGAACCACATCGGAGGGCCCGGAACTAGGGATTGCTTGTAAACAGCGAGGTCTTATTCCCTGAGAACGGCCTGCCCCTCTGCTCCTGCTATACCTACCTCTCCCCATCATGACCGGAATATTCCAGCTTTCCACCCCCCCAGAGATATCCCTCCCCACCCCGCTGGTCCATCTTCCTTCCTGCAGGCCATCCATACCATTCACACTGAGCCGGGTAAAAGAGCTGGACCCCACTCCGCTTCTGTTTGCACACTCACCGAAGGGGGTCTGGACATCAGTTCTCGACTCACTCATTCTAACAAGCCATTCTTGTACAATCTAAACAATTGTTCATTCAATCATAACGGCAAAGTCCACATCAACCACACCGCTTCCGGGGTAAAAATTTGCAATAGTTAATAGTCAATATTAGCATTTAAAAAGTCAATAAAAATAATTCAGTCAACTCCATCAGTCAATTTCATTCCAATTTCAATCCTTAAAAACATCCAACCTCCATTCATACCAACATACACACTACCACAAGGGAAGAATTTAAAAACAGCAATAATACAGGGAGATAAATAAGAGCCAATAAGAAACCCTTACAAGCCCACAACCAGAGCTAATAGATTGTAAAGTTAATTTTCATAGGTGTAATAGTCCAACTAGGAGTGTCAGTTAGCCAAAGAGTCTTCTTAGTGGGGGAGGATATCCAGATAATCCTAGGACCCCCAACTAGTCCACAAGCGTTATGCTTTATAAGCCTCAGGTGTTTAGCAGCAAAGTCATCAAGAAGAATAAAAGTCACAATTTGCTCCCAGTTTGTTAAACCATCCTTAATATGGTTAATGTCTGATGTAAATGTGTAACTTTGTACTGCAAATTCTTTTAAGAGATTTCTAGTTCAACTTTAATTTATAAAATAGGATATCATTTGAAATATGGGAACAAAACTGATAACCTGTCTAAGGATGTTATTATAAGCATTTAGATTTAGATTTATTATTAGAGTTGGAAGGAACCTTGTAGGTCATCTAGTCCAACCCCCTGCTCAAGCAGGAGTTACTACATCATTTGAGACAGATGGCAGTCCAGTCTCCCCTTGAAGGTCACAAGTGTTGGGGCTCTCACAACCTCCGCTGGCAAGCTGTTCCACTGGTTGATCGCTCTCACCGTCAGAAAGTTTCTCCTCACTTCCAGGTTGAATCTCTCCTTGGTCAGCTTCCATCCATTATTCCTTGTTTGGCTTTCTGGTGCCATAGAGAACAGCCTGACCCCCTCCTCTCTGTTGCATCCCCTCAAGTATTGGAACACTGCTATCATGTCACCCCTAGTCCTTCTCTTCGCCAGACTGGCCAAGCTCAGTTCCTGCAACCGCTCTTTGTATGTTTTATTTTCCAGACCCTTTATCATCCTGGTTGCTCTCTTCTGCACTTTCTCTAGGGTTTCAATGTCTTTTTTGTAGTGTGGTGACCAAAACTGCATGCAGTACTCTAGGTGTGGTCTGACCAAGGCTTTATAGAGTGGTACTAGTACCTCTCTGGTCCTTGATTGTATCCCTCTATTTATGCAGCTCAGGACTGCATTGGCCTTTTTGGCTGCTGCTGCACACTGCTGGCTCATATTTAGTTGGCTGTCTACCAAGACTCCAAGATCCCTCTCGCAAACACTGCTATTGAGTGTGGTTTCACCCAGTTTGTATGTGTATTTTTGATTCTTCTTACCTAGGTGTAGAATTTTACTTTTCTCCGTGTTAAATTTCATTTTATTGGTTTGGGCCCAGTGTTCGAGTCTGTCAAGGTCCCTCTGGATTTTGAGTCTGTCCTCTGGGGTGTTTGCTACTCCCGCCAGCTTGGTATCATCTGCAAATTTGGTTCCCTCATCTAGGTCATTTATGAAGATATTAAAGAGTACTGGGCCTAGGACGGAACCTTGTGGTACCCCACTGTTTACTTCTCTCCATGTGGACTTAGAGCCATTGAGGACTACTCGCTGGGTACAGTTGGTCAGCCAGTTGTTAATCCATCTGGTTGTGTAGCTGTCTATCCCGCTTTTTTCTAGCTTATGAAGAAGTAGGTTGTGGTCTACTTTGTCAAATGCTTTGCTGAAGTCCAGGTATATTATGTCTACTGCATTTCGCTGGTCTACTAATTTGGTCACAGTGTTGAAGAATGAAATGAGGTTGGTTTGGCATGACTTGTTCTTAACAAATCCATGTTGGCTGTTGGTTATTACTTGGTTTGTTTCTAGATGATGGGAGATCTGGTTTTTAATTATTTTTTCCAGTATTTTCCCAGGTATTGATGTTAGACTGATTGGTCTGTAGTTTCCTGGGTCTGTTTTTTTTTTTACCTTTTTTCTAGATGGGGACCAGATCAGCTCTTTTCCAGTCCTCAGGGAGTTCCCCTGCATTCCAGGATTTGTGGAAGATGTGGTGCAGTGGTTCCGAAATGACTTCTGCTAGTTTTTTTAGGACTCTGGGGTGTAATCCGTCTGGTCCTGGTGCTTTGTATTTGTTAAGTTCAGATAAGTGATCTCTTACTGTATTTTTGCTTAGGTTGAGTCTTGCTTCAAATCTGTTTTTTATATTTGTGTTGCTGGGTAGTTGAGCTGCAGTTTCCTTTTGTGTGAAGACTGATGCGAAGAACGTGTTCAGTAGCTCTGCTTTGTCTGTGTTGTCTGTTACTTCTTTGCTGTCTTCTCTCTTTAGTGGACCAACTGTTTCTTTGATTTTTTTTTCTTGTTGTTTATGTGTTGGAAGAAGCTTTTTTTGTTGTCTTTGACTTTTGTTGCGAGTCTTTGTTCATTCTGGGCCTTTGCTGTCCTGACTTTTTCTTTACAGATTCTGGCTGTCTGTTGGTACTCTGCCTTGGTTATGTGCCCCTCTTTCCATTTTTTGTATTTATCTTTTTTTTCATTCAGTTTATCAGTGAGGTCTTTGTTTAGCCATGCTGGTTTCCTTTTGGATTTCTTGTTTTTATTCCTCATTGGTATTGTGGTGTTCTGGGCTTTTATGATCGTGTTTTTTAGGATCTCCCAGGCTTCTTGAGTTGTTTTACCCTTTAGTACTTTCATCCAAGGGATCTTCCCCAAGTTTTCTCTAAGTTTATTGAAGTCGGCTTTTTAAAAGACTGGGATATAGGTGTCATTATGTTCAGTTATTTGTGTTTGCTTTATGGTGAATTTTAGTATTACGTGGTCACTCTCACCCAGTGTTCCCGCAGCTTTAACTCCTTCTATTGTTTCTTCTCTGTTTGTAAGTATTAAATCCAGTATGGCTGCCCCTCTAGTTCCCTCCTCCACTTTTTGGACAATGAAGTTATCAGCTAGGCTGGTTAGGAATCTGTTAGATTTCTCACTTGGTGCTGAGTTGGTTTTCCAGTTGATATCCGGGTAGTTGAAGTCTCCCATTATTACAATGTTGTTTTTCTTGCATATGTTATTTAGCTGGTTGGTAAAAAGGGTGTCCATTGTTTCTGTTTGGTTTGGTGGTCTGTAGTAAACTCCTATTGTTGTGTCGTTCTTTTTTTCTTTTATGTTGACCCATATGCATTCTAATGGGTTTTCTTCCTTGGGTACTTGTAGCTCTGTAGCTACATAGTGGTCCTTTATATACAGTGCAACACCACCTCCTTTTTTGTGTGATCTGGTTTTTTTGAAGAGTTTGTATCCTTTTATCTGTGTGTTCCAATTGTGTGATTCGTCCCACCAAGTTTCTGCTATTCCAACTATGTTGTGTGTACCTTCGTGCATTAATGTTTCAAGTTCACCCTGTTTATTCCCTAGGCTTTGTGCATTTCTGTAGAGGCATTTGAGTTCTTTGTGCCTGGTTGTGGGTGTTCTTTCTTTGTCTCTTATTTGTCATTTGAGTTTGTTTTCTTCCCCATCCCTTTTTGGTTCATTGTTTGTTTTGTTTGCTTGGGGTCCATGCTTGGAGTTGGACCCCGGGGATCTTGTAGATTGGTCACCCTCCCCTCACAATTTTAGTTTAAAGCCCTCCTGACAAGTTGGGCCAGTCTTTTTCTGAGGACATTCTTCCCAGTCTTTGTGAGATGTAACCCGTCCCTTACCAATAGTCCATCTTGGAGGTAGTACAGTCCGTGGTCTAGGAATCCAAAGTTTTTTTTGTGACACCAACCCTTTAGCCAGTGGTTTACTTGTAGGATTCTTTGTTCCCTTGCTGGGTGTTGTCCTCTTGTTGGTAGTATGGATGAGAAGACTACTTGTGCACCTAGGTTTTTGACATTCTTGCCTAGTTGCTCATAGTCGTTCTGTATTGTTTTCAAGTTCTTTTTTGTGTCATTTGTTCCTACATGGAGTAATAGTAAGGGGTAATAGTCTGTGGGTTTTATTATTTTGGTTACTTTCTCTGCTACGTCTATGATTTTGGCTCCTGGAAGGCAGCATACCTCTCTGGATTGGTTATCTGGTCTACAGATGGTGGGTTCGGTTCCTCTGAGGATTGAATCTCCTATTACCAGTACTCGCCTTTTCTTTTTGCCTGGGGTTGTTTGGGGAGTTTCTTTCTTTGTTGTAGTGGTGTTTGGTGGTGCTGCTTTGTTGAGGGTTCTTTCTGGTGTTTGTTTTCTGTGTGTCTGTGCATTATCTTCTATTGGAAGTCCCTGGTATTGGTTGCTTAGAGCCAGTGGGGTTGGGTCTGGGTGGGTTGGTTTGGACAGTGGTTTTGTGTTTGGTTTGTGTTTTTTTTCTGTGGGTGACATGTGTCCATCTGCATTCTTCCTCCAGGGGGTTAGCTATAGTGGAAGTTGCTTGGTCATTTTTATGTTCTTTTTGTGCATGTTCTTTTTGTGGGGTTTGGGGTTTCTCATTTTGTTGATTGAGTTTCAGGTTGTTTAGGTTTTTCTCTAGATCTTCTACTTTCTCTTCTAGTAATTTGATTAGTTTGCATTTGGTACATATGTAGTTTTGGAGTTCTGTGGGCATAAGAGTGTACATGGAGCATGCTCTGCAGATCACAATAGAGTCTGTTCCTTGTGTGCTGGGGTTGTTTGGGTTGCTGCTGTTTTCGATGTCTTTCATTTGTGGGTGTTTGGTGGTGGTGTTTTGGGGTTTTTTGCCTGGCATGGTCACTAATTAGTTTGTGTTGATTAATTAGTAATTAATGCATATAATACCTATAATATATAAAATTCAGCTGATATAGATATATAGATTGTTTAAGTAATATGTAATGTAAATACGTTAATTAAATCAGTAACAATATCTCTTCAATTTAAATTGTAATTATTATTAATCTTTCAATGTAAATATACCTCAGCTTCCTTCAATACTGCTTAGACAACACCCTTCCAAATCCTCTTTATATTTCACCATTCTTTTCTTTCCTTTAAGCTCAGTTTTTCCACCTTTTTAAAGACAACGAGTCAATGGGGCTTTCCCCCCCCCTCTACACTCCACAGTCAGGCTATTGTTGCAGGGTCCCTTTAAATTTTGTTCTCCTCCGTCCTTCTTTCCGGAAGTGCTGCTTTTCCCCCTTCCTCCAAGATGTCGCTCATTCAAAACTGCTTAGTTACTGTAAGTTCTTTCTGTCCTTTATTTCCCTCCACCATCCAGTATCACCACTGTTTCAAAGTAAAGGATTCTTTTATCGATCCACCTCCTGTTGTCTCCGATCTCTCCTTTGCTCCGATCACACCTTTCTTTCTCTGGGAATCCTCTCGATCGCATTTACAATGCCTCCTTCTCATCCATTGTCTTTTCCCTGCAGTCTTCCAGACTCTTTCTTTCCTCCCTCTTCTCTCTAACACCAACTTGCTTTTGTCCGCAATCCACTTTTCATTCAGATCCCCCAGTCACGCATACCTCTTTCTTCTCTCACCAAGGAAGATAAGTTGCTGAAGTGTTGAGCCTTGCCGAGCCTCGTTCCTCCAGCTATTTCTGGCTCCACATGGCTGGATGTTTTCTCTCTTTTTTTTATGGGTTCGGCTGGTCCCAGCCTTTAGATTGTTGATATATGTAATATTTGGAACTAATTTGTGACTTGTCTTATTTTGATAGTTTCTGCCTTATCTCTTACACTAGGTTTTGGGGTCTTTTTCCTACTCTCCATCTTCAGCGATGGGACTAGGCATCTGCCTCCGTCGCCATCTTAGAAAGAGAGCATATATTTTACATTATAATTACCCCCACAAAAAAAAAATAGCAACCAACCATATTATGTTATTTTACACATGGATCTCAACAGCATCGGTCCCAAACTAGATCTTTGACTCATATAAAAGCAATTGTAAATTGTTGCATCATGCCCAGGATATTCCCTTGAGGATGATTATCTCCAGTTTAAGAACCATTGTTCTAAATATATTCAAATACTAGTTATTACTTAGTGCTGATATTACTATAGAAACATTTCCCCCCTCCTCTTCCTCCATCATCATCAATAGCTACACCACCACCAACAAAATCTAAAAACTATTTTCTATTTTAGGTAATCGTTTTTTTAGCACACTGTTGGCTCATATTTAATTGGTTGTGCACTAAGACTCCAAAATCTCTCTCACAGTTACTGCTATTAAGCCTGGAATCACCCAATCTATATGTATACTTTTGGTTTTTCTTGCCTTAGTGCAAGACTTTATTTTTCTCTACATTGAGTTTCATTTTGTTACATAGGGCTCACTGTTCAAGTCTGTCAAGATCCATCTGGATCTTGAGCCTATCATCTAGGGTGTCAGCTATTCCTGCCAGCTTAGTATCATCTGCAAATTTGATGAGTTCCCCTTCTATTCCATCATCTAATTGTTTATGTCAGATCCCTACTGTGATACTGCCATTTCTGTGGGGAGGGGGCCTGGATCCCTTTATTCACTTGTTGCCCTCTTCCTGTTTCCTGCATATCCTGTAATTCCTTAGTTTATAACCCTAGTTCTGACACTTATCTGCCTTATGCTTTGATTTACCTTTGGGGGAATGTATAAGGGAGGAGGGCCATCTGTTTTGCCTCAGTTCTGAAGCCTCCTGAAAGAAGCGCCTGGGAACCATCCCTTATCTCTTTCCCAGGACAGCTGTTTCTACAACATTAACCCAGCTGCTGTGGCCTAGAGGTAGAGCTCTTGCCTCACAATCAGGAGGTTGTGAGTTCGATCCTAGGTAGTGGCAGATATAAGGGTCTCCTGCTTGGGCAGGGGGTTGGACTAGATGACCTGCAATGTCCCTTCCAACTCTGTTAATATGTTAACTGTTACTATCTTTGTACCTGTGGATTGCCTCATTCAACATCGGACTGAGGGGAGGGGTTTCTAACTCTTTTATCCTAACAGAATTGCTTAAGGGGAACTTAGAGCATGCTTTGCTTTTGTCTTGCAATCACCTTCCTTTCAATAAAAGTTTCCTTTTGAAAAGCTGAACTTTTAAGAGTTTGTGCTTTCTTGAAAGGGAAGGGGAGGCAGACCTTACATAAAGCAGGCTCTGCAAAGTGGTTAACAAGGAGAAGCAAATTCACTCTACCGAGGGGACACTGCAAATAACATAGTGGTGAGCAAGGAGAGGCAGAATGCTGGGGGGAGACCTCTACCACTACCCAGCCAGATGCCAGCTCCATCTGCCCCATCGAAGACATCGAAGCTGTGCTGGAAGGCTCCATGAAGCTCCAGTTGTCAATTGGAGTGGGGAAGAAAGACAACTGGGATGGCAGAACCAGAGGAGTCACCATCACCTATGGCAGTTGGTAACCGAGCTGGAAACATGAGCTGGAAGCCCTGTCAGACCAAGAAGAACTGTCACTCTGGATCCAGCAGCCACAGGCCCAGCCACCACCGTCGCAGCAGCAGGACCCACCCCACCAAACTTGTCCCAAACAGCGCTGGCTCCCGTAAATGTTCCCAGTCAGCCCAGAGCACCACAGCTGGAGAGGAAGACCCCCCCCCAGGAGTGAAGTATGATGGCAACCTGCAACAACTGGGATTCTTCCTGGCACATGTCCTCACATACATGCAAGAGTACGGGCAGGATTATTTCCAAACCCAGAGTGCCCGAGTCTGAGTAATCACCCTGGCCCTGGAAGGGGAGGCAGCCAGATGGATGGTGAGCCTCCACAATGCCAATGCCCCAAACTGAGAAATTTTGACCATTTTATGATGGCTCTCTGCTGCTGATTTGACAGCCCCCTGGCAGACCAAAAAGCCCGCAACTGCATCAAAACTGTGAAGCAGGGAGGTTTCCTGTTGGCTCCACAATCGCCGAAAGACGCTTCTCTTTCAGGGGCGCCAGTCCTTTGATCTGTAAAGCTGCCAGAAAGCTATAAATCAGCTGGCTGGCGGCTGGAAATTCCCTTCCTGGGCAAAGGGAAGGGTAAAGAGTCGGTGGACACAGGTAGAGCCCCCAAAGTGCCCTAGGAGGATTCCTGGATCACGAAAAGGGAGAGCTCCCTGGGAAGCTGCTGAGCTCCAGACAGAGAGACTCCTCCGTTTTTTTTTCTAAACGGAGCAAGACGATTGTGTCCAGCACTGCTTTTAAAGATTGAATAAACAACAGAAAAACCTACAAAAAGCAGCAGGAGAAGACAAGAGATAAACTAGGCAAGTAAACACCACTTAACTCTTATTGCCTCTTATTGTGAAGGTTACAAAGAAGCAACTCTTAAGATGGCGATGAAAGCCTGAATGGGTGTGGAAAGCGAAAGTGAAAAGAGAGAAAGTTTTACTTTACAGACAGGCTTGCATAGGAGAGCCTGTTTGAGCTGATTTTTGAACTGATATTGTGTTTTGGAGACTCTTCTTTTTGGCAAGAAGATTAATATAAGTTGGAATATTATTATTAGGACTTAATTAAAGCTAAATGGCATCCAAATCTGGGAAGATTCCTTCCAAAGGGGCTGGAAGCGCTGAGAGCTCACCCACTCTCCCTTCTAAATTGCAAACTCTGGCGGCACAACCACAGCCCCTAACTCTGGCAATGTTACAAGATAGTCTTAAATTCATGCAAATTGAAATGACCAAAAATTTTAACAAGAAAATTGATGAAGCTAATGAAAAGGTTAATGACATGATTAATGACAAAATACAAGATGTTTCTGAGAAAATTGAGAAAAAAAATAGAAATTGGCAACAGTGAAATCAGAACAGATATTTTGTTAGTTCTTAAAGGTTTGGCAAATAATGTGGAGTACTTGGAACAGCAGATTGAGGAAATCAGAAAGGTTACTGCAGATCTGAGAGAAGAGATACAAGATGTTCAGGAAAAAAGGGAAAGTGACACAGATGAAATCACACTGCTTCATTACCGTAACATGGAGTTTGCGATCAGAGTTAGGGGAGTGAAGGAAGAGAAACAAGAAAATCTGAGAGAGCTGATGATAGATGCTCTTGCCCAAGCTGTAGGCATGAGGAAAGAAGAGCTGGGGTGGCAAATTGATAAGATATATCGGGCGAATTCAAGAATGGCTAGATTGAGAAACCTCCCAAGAGATATTGTAATTTACTTTAATAATAGAACACTGCAAAATGATATTCTACAAGCAACTTATCAAAATAAGCTACAGGTGGGAGGACAAGAGATGATGACATTGAAAGAAATTCCTCCAAAAATGTTGAGAGCTAGAAAGGAATTTTCCTTTCTAGTGGAAGAACTTAAAAGGCAACAATTATCATTTAGGTGGGAAGTTCCAGCCTGAATCTCTTTGATTTATGAAGGAGAAAGACACAGATTGAACACGGTGCAGAAAGCAAGAGATTTTTTTACATATATCTTAAAGGCTGGGACACCAAGATCCCCAGAAGGGAGGAGAAAGGAGGACAGAGCACAAAGACATGAACTGCAGCTGGAGGGAGCTACAGCCGGGCAAAGTGAATTAGATATAACCTTGGCTGATAAGACGGTGGATTTATTTGGAGAAGAACGAATAAGAGAACAAAAAGAATGAAAAGAACAAAGGCAGACCAGGGCTACAACCAAGCGTATACAAGAACTGTCGCGGCAACAGTCTCAATTGTTAACTGAAGAAGGTACTAAGCAAGCAGTGGGAGGAACAAGGCCAAAGGCAATACAGAAGCTTGACATGCAGGCAATGTTCCAGTCGCTTGAGAAGCTCCCAGATGGGAAGTAGATTTCTAACGTGGAATGTTAATGGATTAAATTCGCCACAGAAAAGAAAGAAAATTTTTCATTATCTAAAACAATTTCATAATGATGTGACTTGCCTACAAGAAACGCATATTAGAACACAAGATCAAAAATATCTAATAAATTCAAGATTAGGAACACAATTTGTTTCAGCAGCAAATGATAAAAAAATGGAATAGTTATATATGTAAAGAGACACTTGATTGCTAAGCTAATTGAAGCTGATGATCAAGGAAGATACCTTGCGGTTGAACTTTTAATTAAGGGAGAGAGACTTTTGGTAATTGGTGTATACGCCCCGAATCAACAACAGGAAAATTTTTATGATCTTCTACATACAAAATTGGTACAATGGGATTACAGCACTTGCATTCTTTTAGGAGATTGGAATGGTGTACCAGATGCAGTAAAAGACAAGAAAGGACTTAAGCAAAATATTTTTTCAAGAGCAAAATTGCCTAAACCTTTTTTTGAGATGATGGAAGATTGGGAGTTGAGAGATATTTGGTGGGAAAGAAATACAGAGGAAAAGGACTTTACCTTTTTTTCCGATAGACACCAGTCCTTCTCAAGGATTGATTTTATTTTGATTACTAATAATCTTTTTTCTAGGGTGAAGAAGATGAAGATATGTCCAAGAGTATTGACAGATCATAGTCCGGTTTGGATGGATTTAGAAGATAGGAATGGACATAGAAGGTCATGGACGTTAAATGAGAATTTATTTAGATATGAAGAAAATGTGATGGAATGTAAAAAACTAATGAAAGAATTTTTTGTTAATAATATGCAAAAGGGTACGTCGTTGGAAATAGTGTGGGATGCAAGTAAAGCATACATGAGAGGTATTTTGATATACTTGAATAATAAACATAGAAGGAAAAAGGGGGAGAAAAGGAAAGAATTAGAGGAGGAGATTAAGAGACAAGAAATAGCTTTAATTTCTAATCCAAGAGATAAAAAAATTAAAGAGACGATTAATTTATTGAAGGGTCAATTTAATATGTTAATGGCTGATCAAGTAGCAACAAATTTACAATATGCTAAATTTAATACTTTCAGCAATGCTAATAAACCAGGAAGATGGTTGGCTTACATTTTAAGAAAGAAGCAAAAATCAAGAACTATTGAAAAAATAAGATATAAGGGTAAAGAAGTTTATGAACATGGACTTATTAAAAAATCTTTCTTAGAATTTTATTCAGATTTATATATGGAGGACAAAATTAAAGAAGAAGATATAGATAATTATTTATGGAAACAGAATATTTATATAACTACAAAAGAGCAGAGGGATATGTTAAACCAATTAATAACTTTAGAAGAAATAACAATGGCAATTAAACAGTTAAAAGTGGGTAAAGCCCCGGGGACAGATGGGTTAACTGCTGTTTATTATAAAAAATTACAGGAAGAAATGGGGGAGCCGCTTAAAGAATTATTTAATAATATTCAAAAAGGAGGTAATGTTCCCCCAACATGGAAGACATCTTTTATTTCTCTGATCCCAAAAGAGGGCTTAGATGGTACAGATCCAAAAAATTATAGACCGATTTCACTTTTAAATATAGATTATAAAATTTTTACAAAAATCTTAGCGAATAGGTTAATGACAGTTATGCAACAAATGATACATTATGATCAAACAGGGTTTTTAACTGGTAGGCAAATGAAAACTAATGTTAGACAAATTGTTAACTTATTGGAGTATCTGAGAAGTAATAACCAGATCCCCACAGCATTATTTTTTTTAGATGCTGAGAAAGCTTTTGATAGATTGAATTGGCGGTTCTTACTAAGATTAATAGAGAAATTACAATTGGGAGACTATTTTGTACAATCTATTGGGGCAATATATCGCAAACAAATGGCGCAAATAATAATCAATAGTGGATTAACAGATGTTTTTAACATAGAAAAGGGAACAAGACAAGGATGTCCCCTATCTCCCTTGTTGTTTATTTTGAGCTTAGAAATATTACTTAATAAAATAAGAGAGCATGATATAATAAAAGGAATAAAAATTAGACAGGAAGAATATAAGCTTCAAGCGTTCGCGGACGATCTGGTTGTTACTGTAACTCAACCATTACAATCTATTAGGACTCTGATGGATACAATTAATTTATATGGACAAGTGTCGGGTTTTAAAATAAATACAGCTAAAACAAAAATAATAGTTAAAAAATATGACAAAAAACCAAAAAGAAGAAGTAGAAAAGGTAACTGGCTTTGAGATAGCTCAAAAGATTAAATATTTAGGGGTTAATATTATGTCCACAAATACAAAATTATATCAACATAATTATGAACCATTGTGGTCAAAAATACAGAGGGATATGGAAAGCTGGGAGAAATTACAATTGTCAATGTTGGGTAGGATAGCTGCTGTTAAAATGAATGTTTTACCAAGGTTTTTATTCCTTTTTCAAATGATACCAATACTTAAAAAAGATGAAGTTATAAAGGAATGGCAGAAGGGTATAAATAAATTTATCTGGGCTGGGAAGAAGCCAAGGGTAAATCAGAAGATTATGCAGGATACACGTGAAAGAGGTGGTTTAAAAATGCCTAACTTGAAATTGTACTATGAAGCAGCGGCCCTCTCAGCAGTTACAGATTGGATTAATTTAATGGAAGAGAGTGTATTAAACATTGAGGGATATGGTTTGGTCTTTGGGTGGCATGCTTATTTAATATATGATAAAAAAGTAGATAAAGCTTTTAAGAGCCATATATTAAGAAATGCTTTATTGCGTGTCTGGAAAAAACACCAATCTAAACTAAATGATAAGTTACCCTTATGGACAGTACCCAGACACGCGATAGAAAATATAAATATGGAACAAAAATTTGATAAAATTACATATAAAGAACTTCTTTCTGAAGAGGGAAATTTATTTCAATTAAAATCGTTTGAGAAATTAAGAGAAGAAGGTATAATCAGAACATGGTTTCAATACATACAATTACAAGTTAGATGGAGAGACGATAAAAAAACTGGTATTCTGAAAAAAGAGGATAATTTGATTGTACAAATGAAAGATAAGGGCCCAATGCATATAAAGAGATTATATAATATTTTATTGGAATTAGATTCAGAAACAGAATTAGTTAAGGATTGTATGATAAAATGGGCTCAGAATATTGGTGAACCGATAATGATGGATACATGGGAAAAAATATGGGTCAGAAATGTTAAATTTACGCAGGCACAAAATTTGAGAGAAAATTTTTATAAAATGTTTTATAGATGGCATTTAGACCCAAAAAAGTTAGCTTGTATGTATCCAAATTTAGATTCTAAATGTTGGAGATGTGAATGTGGGGATGCTACATATTTTCACATATGGTGGACTTGTAAAAAGATCAAGGCATTTTGGATAAAAATATGGTGGATTATACAAAACATTTTAAAGAAAAAGATCAAATTTACACCACAATTCTTTTTGTTGGGGATAATAACGGATTGTTCTGTTATAGAGACTAAGCTGGTTTTGAATTGTATATCTGCTGCCAGATTGTTGGTAGCACAATACTGGAAGAAAGAAGATATACCTACAATTGAAGAATGGACGTTGAAAATGATACATTTGGCCAAAATGGCCAAGATTTCATCATATTTAAAGGACCACTCAAATGAAAGATATAGATTGGAATGGAGTAGGTGGACTGAATATATTCAAAAAAAGTATCAGATCAAAATAATTTAAATAGTTTATTAATATTAGAAATTTGTGAAATGATATACTATATTTTCAAGCTTTTGGATTGTTAAAGAGTTAAAGATGAATGGGTATTTTTGAACTAATAACTTCTTTTTTTCTTTTATAGTAAGTTTTATGTTAGTTTTTTTTTAGATTTATACCTTGTGCTTTTTCTGGGAAGTCCGGGAGGGGGGAAGGGGGGGAAGGGGGAGGGGGGAGGAGGGGAGAAAAAATGGGGGGAAAATGTTTGTACTTTGTACCTTTAAAACTTTTCAATTAAAAAAAAAATTTAAAAGGAAAAACTGTGAAGCAGGGACAACGGCTGGTAGCCAAATACACTGAAGAATTCCGAGACCTCGGCTGCAGGGTGGATTGGCCAGAAGACATCTTGGTGAGCTGGTTCAAGGATGGTCTGAACTATGACCTCTACCAGGCTTGCCTAGCCAGAGGATGTCACGTAGTGCATATTGTCAGTTGTATGTCTATGCAGGGTGATGCACCCCTATTTAATATTATGGTACATTCCAATATAAGCAGAACACGTGATATGATGTTCCTTGCGCATGTGTGCATTCCTAAGCCACCATTAATCTTCTTCTGCCTTAGCTCTTGACCTGAATGGTCGTGTTACTCAGCAAAATGTAGTTTATTCAGGATGTATTGTTTTTGTACTGAAATAAATATTTTCTATTAGACTTTTAATCTCGGTTTTATTTTCTAACTGTCTGAATTCCAAGAAAAGATCTAAATCACCGCTATGAGATTTTATTCTCACCCCAACATGGTAAGCAGAGGTTCGGTTCTTGGAACCTAATCTTGACAGATTTATTGTGTCTAGTTTAGCTAGATAGATAGAAAAAGTTTTATTGCCTCCGAGAAAAGAGCCAGCTAATAAATCTTCCAAAATGTCTTTACCGGAAGAAAAAGAAAAAGATATCTTTGATCTGCCGGACAAAGAAGAAGAAAAACTCCAAGATGTTTCTATCCGATAAGAGGAATTTCCAAGCTAATTGTGCAATTTTCTCCTCCGCACCTCCCGTCGCTGGCGCCCAAGGAGACATTTCACAGGAGAAAGATTTTATTCAGAGGTTAGTGCACGATGTAAAAAGCACATCCTTTCACCCAGGAGCAAATTCTACCCAAATGGGGGCTATTCCAAAAATTCCTCAAGATGAGAAAATCCAGTCCCACCAAAGTGAAAGTTTTTCTGAAGAATTGTACTCCCATGGTCAGTCTACTACAGACAAAATTATTGCTGCACAATGTAAGCAAACTATAGAAAGACAAATGAGGGAGATACATTATTTAAGGAAAGAATTATTAGAAAGCAGATGGCAAAGTGAAAAACAAGATGTCTGCCAGTTTTCCTACATTCCAGAAAAGGGAGTGCCACCATTTCCGGCTTCTTCCTCAAGTTTTCAAACACGCCCAAAAATGGGTGTCACCTTAGACTTGTCAGAGCAAAAATATGTGTGTACGTCATTGGGGGCTGACCTTACTGAACAAAGAGATTATAAATTGAGAGACTTTGAACTTCCTAAAAGTAATGTTGCACCGCCATCTAGTGGCAAAAGAACAGAATTGCTATTACAGAATCTCTGAGAGGTTTGATTTATTCATAAGTACACAAGGGCGTTTTCAATCACCAGTGACACCGGGAGGTTTTGGATCGCAGTTTGTTCCACCTCCACCAGTTATTCAACAACAAATTCTTCAACCTGCCCAAACAATACAGGCCCAAATTGCCCAGCCTGTTCCTGTGGCAGCACAAATTCCGCAGCTAGCCCAAACTGCCCCACAAGCTGGACCAGCTCCAGCACCAGCTGCTCAAGCTGCCCAACAGCAACCCCAAGTGGTTAATTAGCCCAAACATGGTGGGGAAACTGGGCATCCACCTGCGGAAGCTAAAAAATCCCATTGCATTTTGCCAGTTAGATGGATCAGTCGCAGGGGGGGGGGAAGCCAGCAACTGTTGCCACATACCTCTAGACATAGCCATGGGGACCCATGATGAGAGACTCATATTTATTGTGGCACTCAGAATGGAATGGCCACTAGTCCTTGGACTCACCTGGCTAAGGAAATGGAACCCCAGAGTAAACTGGCAGCAGGGAACCCTAAGATTCCAATGGAGAGTGACTGGACCAGATGGCCGAAGGGAGGAACTGGGAGGAAACCCAAATAAAGAAACAGCTGTGGCCAGGAGAGCCACGCCAGCCCAGGGCATTCCCAGGGAATACGAAGACTTAGCTGAAGTGTTCAGTGAAGACAGCTCCAATGAGCTTCCCCCCCACTATCCCACAGACTGTGCCATTGAAATCCTCCCAGGTGCCAAACTACCAAAACTCAAGATGTATAGCATGTCCCCCCAAGAACTTGAGGAATTGAGGATCTTCATAGATAAGAACCTGCCTATGGGCTTCATTGAACCAACACGATCAAAAATTGCTGCCTCAGTGCTGTTCCAAGAAAAAAAGGGTCTATGCATGGACTATAGAAATTTAAACACTGTGAGCATAGAAAATGTGTACTCCCTTCATCTCATGAAGGACATGCTAACCCACCTCTCCAAGGGGAAAATCTTTTCAAAACTGGACTTGAGAGAAGCTTACCACTGAATCAGGATTAGGGAAGGGGACGAATGGAAAACAGCTTTTAACACCCCCTTGGGGTGCTACCAATTCAAAGTGCTCCTGTTTGGACTACAAGGCACAACTCATAAACAAGGTGCTCCATGAGTGTCAGGCAGTGATTTTATATTGCCTGTTACATGTATATGCAGGGAGATGCATCCCTATCAAATATAATGGTTTATTCCTGAGCACGTGATTAATATGTTCCTAGTACGCATGTGTACATTCCTTTCTTTGATCCGCCCTTCTTTTTCAGCTTCTGTAAGGAGCAAGACGTGGTTTTATAGCTAAGATGTGATTAATGAGAATTTATTGAGAAATTATTGTTTTTGTACCGAAATAAATATTTTCTAATTAGAACTTTAAACTGCGGTTTCTTTTTATAATGTCAGAGTTCCAGGGAAAGATCTATTTCGCCTCTGATGAGAGTTATTCTTATCTGTCATGGTATGCAGAGGATGGCCCTGGATCTTAATTAATTCTGACAGGTTTATTGCGTTTAGCTCAGTCAGATAGATAAGAATGTTTTTGGCTGTTTTGAAGTGAAAACTCCATAAATCTCCTAAAATGTCTTCTCCGGAGAAAGAAATTTTACTTCTCCATGACCAGCCGATTCAAGAAACAGAGAAACCAGAAGCAACTTATTTGCCTGTCTCATCCCCGCTTTTAATCACTCCTCCGAGACAGACTGATATCGCATCACTGCAAACTTCTCTGGCACCATCTTCGCCCGCGCGCTCAATCACAGCGGCAGAGGCTTTGCAACAGGAAAAAGATTTTCAAAGGTCAGTGGAAGTCAAAAGCACTCATTTTTCCCAGGGCGCTAGTTCAACTCAAATGGGGGCTGTTCAAACAGGGGCCATTCCAAAGATTACTCATTATGAGCTACTTTAGCCCCAATTACTTGAAAGTTTTTCTGAGGGAGCACCCTCGAGTACCGTATCAGCCACAGAAAAATTTATTGATGCATGCCACAAAGACCTTCTTGCTAGTAAAGACAGAGAAATTAAATACTTAAGGAAGCAGTTACTAGAAAGCCAATGCCTATATGAAAAACAAGATGTCTGCCAGCCTTCTTACATTCCAGAAACTTTTCCTGGGTCATCTTTTCCGGTCTCTCCAACATTAGAGTCCCACTCCAAAATGGGTGTTACCTTTCATTTGCTGGAAGGGACATATGACTATATGTCAATAGGGGCTGCTTCTCATCAGAGATTTTATGAACAAAGAGACTTTCCTAAAAGTAATGTTGCAGTGCCATCTAGTGGACAAAATATAAATAGAACAGAAATATGTTCCAAACCTTATTAGACAGACTAGAAATTTTAATGTCTGGCAAAAGACAACCTTTGTCACCTATGCCACCTGGAGGTTCTGGATTACAGTTTGTTCCACCTCCACCTATAGCCCATCAACAATTTCTTCAACCTGCCCAAGCAATACAGGCACAAAGTGCACCACCCGTTCCTATGGCTGCACAAATTATGCAGCAGACTCAAGCTGCTTCACAGGCTGGAATTGCTCCAGCCCCTACTGTTCCAACTGCCCAACAGCAACCCCAAATGGGACAATTACTTATTCCAATGCAAGCTCCTATGCCTGCACCAACTGTGGCCCAGCTAGTGCCAATTTCTCCACCGCCTGCTCCTATGCAGCCGGCCCCTGCTGCTGCACCAGCTGCTGTACAACAGCCAGCCCAGGCACCACCACCTGCTCCAGTGCAGGCTCCTTTGCCGCCTCCTCTTCAACCCCAAGTGGGTCCACAGGCAATTCCTCAGGCCGCACCTGCGCAGGCCCCATTAGGCGCCCTGCCTTTACAGCCAATTCAAGCTGTTGCTCCACCTTACCAGGCACCAGTTGCCCCATTAACTGGCCACTCAAAATTAAAGCCATCAGGACAGAATTATAAAGCCTGGTTCAGTGGAATGACTATTTTGCTTCGTTGTGAGGGCACGCACGACATGGTATTTGACCCACCTGAGCGGCCCTGGCCAGATGCTGTCAGATTATTAGATATAAAAGCGTCTACCAGTATACTGATGTCGATGGAGATAGAAATGCAGCAAACCTTTGTTCCAAATGCAACTGCCCAAGATTCAGTTTCAGCTGAATCTACTAACCTGCTTTTGTCACAATTTCATGGAACTAGAATTAAACCTACAGACAGCATGGGGGCACATTTAACAAAGATGAAACGCATGAGGAAAGACCTCGCAGAACGTGGCTATCCAATGGACGATAATCAAATGGTCAGTATTATTACCAATTCCTTAAATTACACATGGAGAGAGGCCATCACACAAATCAATCATGTATCTTTTGCTCAAAGAACTGTTGACAATGTTTGTAGAATTTTAACAGAATATGAAGATATTGCACTTGCAGCCCCTCACTTACAGCGCCCCCTATCTGCAACACGTCTTCCAACTAGAAGACCCCCAGAGAGGGAATACACTCCAAGATTGCTACATTGCCAATATTGTGATCATGTAGGTCATACAAGTAGAGATTGTATTCAATTGCAATGCACTTGAGTTCCTGTTCAGCCCAGAGGAACAGACTACAGGGACCAGTACCAACCCAGAGGCACAGCCTACAGGAGAAGTGCATCCCTGCCCAGAGGAACAGTCTTCAGAGGCAGCAGAAGCAGAAGTGGCAGCCAATGTCGCCCAGGTCCAAGGTGCAACTCATTTGGCCCATATGCCACTCTTGCCATCACACAAGCTGTCCAACCCTGTCAGCAATATGATAGACATTTATTGTGGACTTTGGACTCAGGTGCCTCAATTAGCATTACTTACCAAAAGCACCTTTTCAAAGAAATGCATGCACCAGAACCAGAACTTCGTGAACTTTATACATTCACTGAACATCCTTGCAAAGTCGAAGGAAAAGGGACTGTTTACATTGAAGAGTTAGATACACTGATTCCAGATGTTTATTATGTTCCTGCTGCAGCTTTTAATTTGCTTAGTTACACACATTTAATCAATATTTTAGATTTTCAGATTCATCATTTTAAGAACGCAAGCTACATTGTTAAAAATAGTATGATTGTTGCAGACACAATTGTGATTGCTGGAGTCTTCTATTTAAGGCCAAAACCTGCGCCTCAAAAACAAGCAAGTATAATACCTTCCATTAATGGCAATGCAGGCCCAGAGAGAATTGTCCAAGAGACAGATCCTGTGATTGCCTCACAGACTCCTAAAAACAAACCTAAGGTTCCTAATTCAAATGTTAACTTTGTTAATTCTCTCACAGGCCGACCCTTACATTACAACTGTGTACATAAATGGCACAGGAGGATGGGACATGCCAGTTTTGACGTCCTTAAACGGATGCCATTGTTTGCCCAAGGTTTGAATTTCAAAGGATGTAAGGTACATTTGGATTGTGCTGTTTGCAAAAAGGCAAAATCAAAGGCAGCAGCCATTCCAAAACATGCTATACGTAAGTCAACACGCATTTTTGATTTGGTTCATACTGATATTGTGGGTCCATATGGCCCAACTATTGGCGGTAAAAAGTATTTCTTAACTATTGTTGATAATCATTCTAGATATGGTTATGTCTTTCCTATGAGAGAAAAATCTGAAATGTTTCAGATCTTTAAAGACTTTGCAATACAGGCTTATAATCAACATGGGGTGAAGATCCGCAGAATCCAGAGTGATCGTGGTTCCGAGTTCATGTCACAACGTTTCCAGGATTGGATGCGCAGAAGCGGTATTATTCATCAAACATCTGCCCCTTCAACGCCAGCTCACAACGGAGTGGCAGAATGATGACAAGGGGTTCTCCAAACCATGATGCACTGCCTCCTAGAAGATGCTAATCTGAAACATTCATTTTGGGGCGAAGCAGTTAAGTATGCAAACTACCTTGTTAATCGCACTTGGAGTAGTGTGATTGATCAAACACCTTTCTATATGCTGCATGGCTACCAGCCAGATCCTTCTAATCTACACATCTTTGGTTCATATGCAATGGTGAACATTCTATTAGCGCTAAGAAGAAAAGGTGGCCAAATTGCTAAGAGACTGAGATATATGGGCATTGATGACAATTCGAAATCGGGAAAATTCATTGACTCTAACAATATGATTACAGTTTCTAATTCTGCTAACTTTGAAGAAGATTCAGATTGGTCCAAAATACATTCTAATGATCCTGGAGTTTATTTTCCCAGAGATGATTCATCTAACATTCCATCTTCACCTGCCGCGGACGCTCATGCTAGCGACGATGGAGATGAGGAAGATGAAGAAGATTGGACAACCGCTCCAAGACGTTCCAAGAGAACTACAAAAGGTATTCCTCCAAAGAAATACACACTGCATTGCACAAACAGACCACCACCATTGGTCTGTAATGTTACACTTCCACCAGAGACTTATGCTCAAATCAAATATCTTTCACAAGATGAACAAGATAAATGGCACACCGCCATGCAAGTTGAGATGGACAGTCTCCAGACCCTTAACGTATTTACACCTGCAGCACCTCCTAAAAACAAGAAAGTCATTGGCACACGATGGGTGTACAAAATCAAACAAAAACCAGATGGTGAACCATTATACAAAGCAAGACTAGTAGCACAAGGTTTTGCACAAAGTTATCCTGATGATTACACAAACACTTACTCACCTACAGTGTGAAAATAGCTTTAACTACAGCTTCCATTCTTGGACTAGAAGTTTTTCAATTTGATGTTGAAACTGCCTATCTACATGCAGATCTAGATGAAGAAATCTACGTGAAGTGCGCCCCCGGATTCCGTGACGACCTCCATGGCCGAGAAGGGGACACATGGATTCTCAAAAAAAGTCTTTATGGTCTGAAACAATCAGGTTTGATGTGGTATAATTGTCTCAAAGACAAACTAAATTCAATGGGCTTTATTAAGTCCGAAACTGATGAATGCGTGTTTACAAAAAGGTTTGGGAATGCATATGAAATTGTTCTTGTTTATGTAGATGATATTGTTTACATTGGTCCTAACAAACACATGAGTGAAATTTTTGTTTCAGGTCTGAAGAGATTCTTCACATTGAAGTCACTAGGTCACATCAATGATTATTTAGGTGTACAGATTGAAAAGACACAGAAGGGGTTTAGCCTCTCACAACAAGCAAGATAGAACAACTCCTACACTATTGCAACATGCAAGATGCTACACCAACATACACTCCTATGCAAACAGATTTTTGTAATCTGAAAGATGAACAAAGTCCTGAGTTCAAGGATCAAACACTTTACCGCTCAGTAATTGGTTCACTACTATACATTAGTGGTTGGACTAGACCAGACATAGCACTTAGTGTCAATTTGTTGTCACGACATGTAAGCAAAGCCACAGAATTCCACTGGTCATGTATTAAGAAGTTACTGAGATACCTAAAATACACTCAACACATGAAGTTAAAGCTAGAACCTACACATTCTGATTTTGCTGATTTGTATTGTTATGCAGATGCTGACTGGGCAAGCGATAAGGAATCAAGAAAAAGCACATCAGGTTTCATAATGTACCTGAATGGATGCCCCGTTCATTGGAACGTGAGAAAACAGAGTTTTGTTTCCTGTTCTTCAACCGAGGCGGAATATGCGTGCATTTCTGATGCTAGTAATCAGTTAACTTGGTTCTATTCTTTAGTTACAGATATCTGAACCAAACCGAAGAAGCCAATCACCATGATGGAAGATAATCAATCAGTTGTTTACATTTCAGAAACACGTTTCACAGGTTCCAGGTCCAGACACATTGACATTCGTTATAAAAATGTTAGAGATTTAGTAAGACAAGGTTTCATTAAGTTAGAATATGTGCCAACAGAATATCAGATAGCTGACATCCTGAACAAGCCATTGCCAGCAGCAAGACATGAAGCTTTAACATATTTGATGTGTGTAGAGTGATATAAGCATATCCATCCAACAGACAAAGAAGGGGTGTCAGGCAGTGATTTTATATTGCCTGCTACATGTATATGCAGGGAGATGCATCCCTATCAAATATAATGGTTTATTCCTGAGCACGTGATTAATATGTTCCTAGTATGCATGTGTACATTCCTTTCTTTGATCCGCCCTTCTTTTTCAGCTTCTGTAAGGAGCAAGACGTGGTTTTATAGCTAAGATGTGATTAATGAGAATTTATTGAGAATTTATTGTTTTTGTACCGAAATAAATATTTTCTAATTAGAACTTTAAACTGCGGTTTCTTTTTATAATGTCAGAATTCCAGGGAAAGATCTATTTCGCCTCTGATGAGAGTTATTCTTATCTGTCAATGAGCACCAATACAAAGGGGTTTTGGTGTATTTAGATGACATTTTAATATACACTGAAATGAAAACTGAGCACGTAAAACTTGTCTGGGCAGTCCTAAACAAACTCCATGCCACTAAGCTTTATGCAAAACTGTCTAAATGTGAGTTCCACAATGATAAGATAGACTACTTGGGATACCGAATATCCCATGAGGGTATGGAGATGGACCCAGGGAAAGTGCAAGCGGTGATTGACTGGGCCCCTCCCTGCACCCGCAAGCAATTTATCCTGGTTTTTGTGCAAATCACACTCCCCATCATGAACCTTTTGTAAACAAAATGGGGGGCAAGCCAAAGCTGAAATATCCCCTAAACTGGACTATGGAATGCCAGGCGGCATTCGAGAAACTGAAACAATTATTCGCAGTTGAACCCATCCTAAAGCACCCAGACCCAGAAAAATCTTGTTGAGATTTATTCCTGACTGGAAGAGCCAATGAGAACATGGTTAGTCAATGAATCTTGCTTGGTGACTCAGTCAGCCAATCAAAGTGTAAAGTACTACTGAGCATGTCCAGAAACTGGGCAAGAAGAAAGGCATGGTTTAGTCAGTTTGTGTTAAGTTCTCCATTAAAGTTCATTGTGAATGCATCTCTCCATGCGGTCTTTGTAAGAACATGTGGTACTGTAAATCTTTTGTTATGTTTATAAAGAAGTTATTTGAATCAGCTAAATGCAGTAAATTGTGTAAGCTTCTGATTTATTTCGCAATGAAATCTCAATAGGTTATGGGCCCAGATCACCCAGAAGCAAAAAGACTGCATTGTAAATGTTAAGGAATTTGTGCTCTTAAGCATGTGAACAGCGAAACGTGATGTTGCAGTTGATATGAGTTGATATGATTCAGTCAATAAACAGATACGTTTAAAGTATATACAAATAATTTACTCAAAGAATTAGCAAAGTCCAAATAAGAAGTCCAAGTCATACATGTTAAGTCAGTCAGTACGAAGCATCTTCTTACTTGCCTGTCTTTGTCTTAATTAGCAAACAAAGATTACAGCTAATAAACAAATCTATACTATCACAGATAGTTATGCTATACACAGCAGCTCTTCACAGTACTTTCACAGACACGAAGTCAATTGCTCAATAAATCAGCAGTGAATCAGCAGAGACAATCAGCAGAGAGAGTCAGCAGGAAGAGTGAGCCTGTTCTCTAGCTCCCTTTTATAGTAATCAGAAAGCTTACAATGCATTTAAAGCAATATTACCAATATTCACATAAACATTGATTTGTGGCTTGTTTATATATTAGCAAACCTAACCGTTTGGACAGAGTCCTAACATTCTCCCCTTTGGGTTGTTAATATATAACTCTTTACATCCTTAAGTTGTAGCTTTCACAACTCTCCTTATGCCTTATAGCACCTTGTGCCTTCGTAAAATGATCTGCCATATTATTTTCACTTGTACAATATTCTAACTTAATCATTTTACTTTGCACACATTGTCTTACATTTAGATATCTTAAATCTGTATGTTTTGATCTTGTTTTTAGACCCAAATTTGTTTCCATATTAATTGCAGCCTGGTTATCCTCATATACATTGAACGGTTCATGTACAACGATTCCCATATCTATACATAATTGATTGTAATATATAAGTTCCATACATATTAGGGACAAACATGAAAATTCAGCCTCCATCATAGACAAACTGATAGACCTCCAACTAATTAACATATTTCCTAACAATATAACAATCCCTGATGTTGATTTTTGTGTAACTCTGTCTGTTGCAAAACTAACATCTGCATATGCTGTTAATTCAAGCTCAGATCTTGGTTCTAGATGTAGCAAGTAGTACATTGTTTGTTTTAAATACCTAAGTACTCGCTTTGCAGCATTCCAATGTCTCTAACAAGGATCTGTGTTATATTTTGCCAACTGATTGACACTATATGAGAAATCTGGTCTCGACCAGTTTGCTAGATATGACAAGCTTCCAATTAATGCTTGATATATCTCTTTATCAATGGGATCTTTTAACTCACTATGTTGAAACTCAGTACTCATAGGTGCTTTGGCTGCTTTACAATTTTCCATATTATAGCGCTTCAAAAATTTATTTATTTTCGGACTTCCGGTTTTGGCTCCGACGGCGTCGCTGGTGCTCCTCGTTGGGCGTCCTTCCGATTCCCTGTAAAAGCCACCAGAATAGCTGTCTGGCAGCTTGAAAATCTCTCCCTGGGCAAAGGGGAGAGATGAGAGCGAGACAGGTGGGGTAGAGCCCCCCTAGTGCCCTAGAAGTCAACTTAGGGCGCGAAGGGTGAGGGCTCCCCAGGTAGCCTGTCTGTTGCTCTGGGAAGTCGGAAGCCTCCACTTAAAGCGGAGCAAGATGCCGCGACCACCGCTGCTGTTACAAAGGAAAGTATAATTATTTTAAACTTAAAGAGAGCAGCCAGAGAAAGGCAGGAGTCCAGAAGGGCATTAACTTTGACTTTAACTCCACTGCTGGATTTTACTTCGGAAGTAACAAAGTAGCTTAATAAGGAAGAAGTAACAATATGGCGATTGGAGATTTGGGCGTGGAAGAGAAAGTTATTTTTGCTTTGTTACCAGCTTTTTCCTATGGAAACCTCTGATGCGGAGAAATGATTTCTTCTCCTTTTGTCTCTTGATTTAACTTACATCTTTATAAAAGATAAAAGACTAACTGGCTTTGGATTTGGAAAGAATTTTGCTAAGTATAGATCTGGGTTTTTTTTCCCCTCTTCTTTGTCTTTCTTTTTTGAAAATACTGAAATGGCTTCTAAACCTGGAAAGACTGTTGTGAATAAAAGAACTGAGTACTCTTCTGATCACATTTTAAAGATGCAATTTACGCCTGATTTAACATCATCAAAGTCTTTAACACCGGAAAGTTTATTTAATACTTTGAAAGTCATCAAAAATGAACTGATTATGGAATTCAATTTAAAAATTATTGAAATAGATAAAAAATGCAGGCTGCTTTGGAGAAGATGAATTTACAACTGAGAGCGGATGTGTTGAAAGTTTGTAAAGGACTAGCAACAAATATGGAGATTTTGGAGAATGATTTGGAAAAAAATAAGCAAGCTCTGACAACTTCAGAGGAATACATAGCCAAGGTTCAAAATGATATAGTAAATTTGGAAACAGAGGTGTTGATGTATCAATTCAGAGATATGAAATTTGCTATAAGAGTGAGGGGCCTGAAGGAGGAAAAATTTGAAAATTTGAAAGGAAGGATGGTAGAGGCCCTGGAGTAGGTGTCTGGAATGTCTAAAGAGGAATTGGCTATGCAAATTGATAAGATATATAGAGTCAATTCTTGGTATGCAAAACAAAACCATTTGCCAAGGGACATTGTGATATATTTTACTACAAGAGCTCTGCGGAATAGAATTACACAGGCGACCTTCAAGAATAATCTTCAGGTAAATGGTCAGGAAATAAGGATATGGAAAGAAATTCCTTCCAAGATGCTTAAAGCCAGAAAAGAATATACCTTCTTGGTTGATGAATTAAAAAAATGAAAACTACAATATAAATGGAATGCACCAACAGGAGTGGTCGTGAAATTTTTGGGGAAAAGATACTGGCTTAACACAATAAAGAAAGCTACAGAATTATACATTAATGTTTTAAAGGCTGATATTTCTAAAATTCCAGAGGAAAGAAGCATGAAAATAATAGAGGAGAAGGAAAATCCAGACATACTTGCTCAAGAGGAAATAATTCCAAAGATTCAAAGTGATTGGCAGAGTCAGGTAGATGTTTGCGACATGGAAAAGGATACGGAGGATTGGGGTCAGATGGGACGTGAATCGATAGATTTGAAATTGTCAAGTGACAGATGGTGTTGAAATCTATAGGATGGTTGGAAAGATCAACAGGACTGTAACTATTTCTTCTCTTATTATTATCATAATATTTTTTTTGATGGTAGTTCCTTTTTAGATTATTTTATATATATATCATACATTTTGAAGTTATAAATTTGATATAGTGTAATATTATGTTATTAATATTTTGAGGGATTTTAGGATTAAGTTTTTTTATTATTATTACTATATTACATATATTATATATTTTGATTATTTTGATTATTTTGATTATTATTATTATGATTATGATTTTGATTTTGATTTTGATTTTGATTTTGATTTTGATTTTGATTTTGATTTTGATTTTGATTTTGATTTTGATTTTGATTTTGATTTTGATTTTGATTTTGATTTTGATTTTGATTTTGATTATTATGATTATTATGATTATTATGA
>JALIGW010000008.1:18955000-18982500 GCA_023053685.1 Diadophis punctatus similis
ATATACCTTTTAGGAGTATCATCCTTGAACAATGGAGTCTCTATAACAACACTATCCTTTCTTCTGTTGTCTTCCTGCTCTAATTTACTCCATCCTACATGTTCCATAAACTTAGCACTTGCACTCTTATATGTATTTCTAGTACCTTTCGCCCAAAATCTGAAAGCTCTATGATTCCTATTATATCCAACAAAATACATTAACTTAGCTCTATGCTGACCCTTCTTTCTTACTTGAGTTGGAATATACATCCATGCTGGTGCATCAAACGTATGCAAATAACTCAATTCAGGCTTTCTGCCATACCAATGGAATCTCCCCTGTTGTTGCATTAACCACATTGTTAATGACATGGTTAGCACATATGAGAGCCTCTCCCCACAGCTGGTCTGGCAAACAAGAATGTGTGATCATTGTTCTAATCATCACTTGCAATGTCTGCCCTCGTCTCTCAACGTATAAATTATGTTGAGGCCAATAAGGTGCAGAACGTCTATGCTCTATTCCGGCTCTTTCTAACAAAGTAACAAACTTACTATTTGTAAACTCAGTTCCATTATCTGTGATAACACTTACTACTTTACTTTCCTGTTTTCTCTCTACAAATCTCAACCAATTTGAGAAATGCTGATATGTTTCTGACTTAGATTTCATTAGGTAACAGAAACCATATCTAGAATAATGGTCTACAATACTCAGAATATAGCAAGCTCCACCCAAACTGGGTTTCTTTGGACCAATTAAGTCTACAAATATTACAGCACCTCTAATGGTGCTGTAGTTTTAAATCCATTATATCTGTTTGCAGGAGTAACTTTACTTTTCTCCTGATTACAGGCATTACAGTTTAAATACTTAGAACATGGTTGTAGTTTAATACCATTAGCTAATTCCACAGTTTTCTTCAGCAATTTAAAATTCAAATGCCCCATATGCCTATGAAGTAAGTGAATACAGTTGTTATGTGGTTGTTTGTTTTCAAAAACTGAATTAGCATTACTTACTGGGTTATCATGCAGTAAAAACAAACCATTTTCTAACCTCGCTATAACATTTTTTCCTTGCTTTTGGATTAGACATTTATCATCCATAAATGTTACAGTATAACCCGCTTTTACTAATACTTTAACAGATAATAGGTTAAATACTAGTCTAGGCATATAAAGCATTGGCAGTTTTTCATTAAGCCTTAAACAATATGCATTTCCTTCTCCACTTGCCCTCATCTTCCATCCATTAGCTAATGCAACATGTTGACTACTTTTATCCATTTTAACAAACTTTTCCTTATTGTTTCTTATGCATTGTGTAGCCCCACTATCAATCACCCATATATCATGGTTTATTTTGTCAGTTATGGTTGGCATAGTTAAACTAACATTTTGTATGCTCTCTGTCCATTGCTGACATTCTGTTTTTTATTCTTTTTACAAAATCTAGCTATATGTCCTTTAGCCCCACAAGTATAGCATTTTCTAACAAAATAAACATTAGAAGATGTTTTCTCTTCTTCTTGTGGTTGTTTTGCTCTCATCTGCTTTCTATCTTCTCTTTTTCTGGACTCTTCAATTAGTCTTCCAGTTATGCCAGGTAATGTAAGTTCATCTCTGGTCAAAACTTCCAATGAAGATACATAATCATCATAACTCTCGTCCAATGAAGAAAGAATTATATACACTTGATGCAATTCTGAAAAATCAGTTCTTTCTCATGCAGTTCTTGCAAAGTCTTTTTCATGTATTCCAAATGAGCTAACATATCACCTCCCTTCATCAAATGAGCTCTAAACAGCTTACGTGTAAGGTGTATGTGTGCACCCACACTATCACGAACATAAATCTTTTTTTAATAAGTCCCAACACTTTGCAGCAGACTCTTCTCCACGAATATGAACAAGCTGCTGGTCATTCAGTGTCAGTCCAATTATGCTTAAAGCTCTATCATTGTCATGGTTAAAGTCAGCTATTTTCTTTGCATCTTCATCTCTTGTTGCATCCCAAATGGCTGTATCCGGTGGATTAGTTATTAAAGTCCATAAGCCTTCATTTCTTAGAAGCAGGCTGCATTTCGTAGACCAAGAAACATAGTTGGTACCATCCAGTCGGGTTATCATGGATAAACAAGTTGACTTTCCTTGTGCCATTATTAATGCAATACTACTTTAACTGTCTGTATATTATAACTGTTGGATGGATGGAAGCTGACCAAGGAGAGATTCAACCTGGAAGTGAGGAGAAACTTTCTGACGGTGAGAGCGATCAACCAGTGGAACAGCTTGCCAGCGGAGGTTGTGAGAGCCCCAACACTTGCGACCTTCAAGAGGAGACTGGACTGCCATCTGTCTCAAATGGTGTAGGAACTCCTGCTTGAGCAGAGGGTTGGACTAGATGACCTACAAGGTCCCTTCCAACTCGAATAATAATAATAATAAACTGAATGTTCACACTACTCAATATCTTAGTAGCAACATACCACTGGGCCCATAACCTATGTTAAGGAATTTGTGCTCTTAAGCACGTGAACAGCGAAACGTGATGTTGCAGTTGATATGAGTTGATATGATTCAGTCAATAAACAGATACATTTAAAGTATATACAAATAGTTTAATCAAAGAATTAGCAAAGTCCAAATAAGAAGTCCAAGTCATACACGTTAAGTCAGTCAGTACGAAGCATCTTCTTACTTGCCTGTCTTTGTCTTAATTAGCAAACAAAGATTACAGCTAATAAACAAATCTATACTATCACAGATAGTTATGCTATACACAGCAGCAATTCACAGCACTTTCATAGACATGAAGTCAATTACTCAATAAATCAGCAGTGAATCAGCAGAGACAATCAGCAGAGAGAGTCAGCAGGCAGAGCGAGCATGTTCTCTAGCTCCCTTTTATAGTAATCAGAAAACTTACAATGCATTTAAAGCAATATTACCAATATTCACATAAACATTGATTTGTGGCTTGTTTATATATTAGCAAACCCAACCATTTGGACAGAGTCCTAACAGTAAATTAAAGCTGAAAAGAAGCTGTCTGTGTTTTTAAAGGAACAGGCAGAGAAAAATATAGCAGGATGGCTACTGTTGATTTTAAGGAGAGTGCAGTGCCCAGATTGGGACAGAAGAATTATTTAATTTGGGCTGCAAAAATGGAATGTTTTCTGAAAGCCAAGGAATTATGGCAAATTATGGAAAAAAACCCACAGGGAGTGCTTGCAGCTGCAGATCAAAAAGCTCATGATAAAGCAATGGCGTATCTCATCTTAAGCTTGGGGGATGATCAATTTTTGAATGTAACCGATCTAAAGTCTGCTAAAGAAATATTGCAGAAATTAAAGGCAGTACACATGAATGTTTCTGCATGTAATATCGTACAATTATCAAGAAAGGTATTCAGAGCTTGTTTGCAGCTAGGAGACTCAGTGGAACAGCATTTACTGAATATGCAGACTGTTTTCCTAGAATATGAACAACGTGGGATTAAATTCCCTGTGTCTCAAAAGGTTTTATTAGTGTTGAACAGTTTAGATAAGACCTGGGAGACAGTCTCTGCTATTTTTGAATGTAAAGAAGAAAAAGATTTGAATCTAGAATCTTTGAAAGCATGCTTGTTAAACATGGCTGAGAAACGCAATTGCAGCCACACTGAAGGAAAATTCCATCCACCGCCCAAAGGCAGGAGAGATCAAGTTACAGCACAAGATAGATTTTGCAAGCAGAGAGAACAGCGTTTTAAAAAGCATTGCTACATCTGTGGAGAGACCACACATCTGAAGCAAAATTGCTTACAGAGAAGAAGAAATATGCAAGACAAGAAAAATTATTTACAAGGAGGACAGATTGCTGTTGCAAAAGTTTGTTATAACAATAATAGAGACAAATGGTTAATTGACAGTGGGGCAAGTCAAACAATTGTTAATGATTCTGACTTATTTTTCAGATTTATTCCAGTTAATCGTGATGAAGTGGCCTTGGCAAATGGTCAGAAGGCTAAAGTCATTGGAAAAGGCAGTGTGCAAATTCCATATTTGGAATCAAGGTTTACTGATGTGTTATGTGTACCTTTAATGGAACATAATTTGTTAAGTGTGTCTAGTTTAGATAAGCAAGGTTTTGAGACCACATTTGTTTTTTTAATAATCTTTATTAATTATGTTAAAAAACATACAAACAAACAAAAACATGTATAAACATATGTATATACAAATAAAGTATCAAATATCTTTGAAAATAGAAAACATTGAACATACATGTCAACCATCCCATCGACACTATCCTTTTACAGCCTAGTGATATAAAAACATGTTTATTCTATATAGTTATTGTTTACATCATTATCTTCCATATATCTTCCAATATTTTCCTTATTCTTTTCTATTATTATATTATATTTAGTCAGTTATCGTTACAATAAAACAATATTTCCTTTTTCAACAACGGTTCTTTTGTTCAACTTGATTAATATTTTAAGACTTTGTAAAATTGTATATATCCCCATAGTTTGTTCTGGTGTATGCAGAAAAGTAGACATTTGTTATTGTTTGTACTGTCTTAGTTTATGACACATAATTATAGCAGTTTTTGATATTTGTTTTGGTTAAGCCAATTATACCATCTGTCCCAAGTTTTATAAAATTCCGAATCGTCTTTATCTTGCATTTCCAATGACATCCTACTGAGTTCTGCCGACTCAAATAGTTTATTAACAAGATTTAACGTAGTTGGAATTTGTTCGGTTTTCCAGATTTGGGTGTATATAATTGTGCGGCTGTTGTGATGTGTAGAATTATATAGGCCCCTGGACTATTGGCTCCTTGAAATGCTACATAGGACTATGAAGATCTGTAAATTTAATAATATCTTAAAGACTGGAGATGTTTTTCTTCCCCGAAGAGCCCCGATTTGGGACTTCACAGACATTATATTGAGTTAGGCCCTCACAGATATTATATTGAAGGACAAAAAAGTGGAGGGCTGGAGGTTATAGAAGGGGTATTATCCCCTTAGTAGCCCTTTATATTACTTCCTCTTTTAATTTTTTAAATCCTGCCCCAGAAGAAATGCATGGGATTTGAATGTATGGGTTTATGAGTGGCGGTGATAATTGTGGAATTAAAATGACTGATATTGGTAGAATGACGGAGTGGAGGACTAGGATGCGAGCCCCTTCTGCTGAGTGTGGAAACAGAAGCGGAGGGGGGCTCAATTTCAATCCCCGGCTCAGTGTGAATGGTATGTATGGCGTGCAGGGAGAGAGGAGGACCAGCGGGGAGGGGGAGGTGATCTCTGGGGGTGTGTGGAGAATATTCCAGTCTTTTTTTTTAATTAAATTTTTTATAAGTATTACAAACATTTCCCCCCTCCCGTTCCCCCTCCCTCCCCCCTTGCTCCCCATCTCCCCCACCCCCTCCCTAGACTTCCCAGAACAAACACAGGGTATAGTATTTATAAACATAAGACTAAAATATGCCAACAAATTGTTAACTTCAAAATCTCTCTAAATCTTTAACTCCTTAGAGTTCAAAACCCTTTAAACTTAAACTACAAATTAAAAGTGTTTCATTCATAAGCTATTTGAATCTTCTTAGTCTGATACTTGTTTTGAATATAGTCCATCCATCTTCTCCATTCTCATATATATCTTTCGTTTGAGTGGTCTTTAAGGTATGATGAAATTTTTGCCATCTCTGCCAGATGCGCAACTTTTAGTGTCCATTCCTCAATGGTAGGTGGATCTTCCTTCTTCCAATACTGTGCCACCAGTAACCTGGCAGTTGTTATTAAATTCAAAACCAATTTAGTCTCTATTACCATACAATCCGTAATTATTCCCTACAAAGAAAACTGTGATGTAAATTTAAACTTTTTCTTTAAAATGTTTTGAATAATCCACCATATTTTTATCCAAAAAGCCTTAATTTTTATACGTCCACCATTCATTAATTCTTGCTCATAAACCTCTTTACCCTTATATTTTATTCTCTCAATAGTCCTTGATTTCTGCTTTTTCCTTAACATATATGCTAACCATCTGCCTAATTCATTAGCATTACATTCATAACAAAAAATTCTTTCATAAATTTTTTACACTCTTTTACGTTTTCCTCATATCTAAGCAGATTATCATTTAACCTCCAGGACCACCTAGGCCCTCTTCCATACTCCAATTCCAACCAAACTGGGCTATAGTCTATCATTGTTCTTGAGCAAATCTTCATTTTCTTCACACTGGAAAAAAATGTCATTAGTAATTAATATAAAATCAATCCTTGAAAAGGATTGATGTCTATCAGAGAGAAAAAAAGGTGAAATCTTTTTCTTCAGGGTTTCTTTCATGCCAAATATCTCTCAATTCCCAGTCAAAATATTTTCCTCCTCTTCTGTGGAGAATTCAATCCATTAACATTCCAGGTTGAAAAACTAGTTCCCATCTCTTGGCCTCTGAAGCTTCTGGAGCATTTTCTGACGAACTTGCTTTATTCGACCTTTAAGTCTAGCTCCTTCCACTACTTCTGTTTTGGAAGTTTCTTGGGTTGCCAACTGACATTGTTGCTGTCTTAATTCTTCTTTGCGTTTAGCCGTTGCTGCTCTAGTCTCTCTTTGATCCTTTATTTCTTCTTGTATATCAGTTACCTCCAGATCTTGAACATCAATCCGAATTTGTAGCACATCATCCTGACTCGTCGAAACTCCTTCCGGAACTACTGTCAACAACTCTTCTCTCTCTCCTTCTTTTGCTTCCTTCTTTCTTTTTCCTTCTGGTTTTGATATCCCAGTCTTTAAGACATTAACATAAAAATCTCTTGCTTTCCATATCGTGTTAAGCCGATGCTTCTCTCCCAAATATGTCACCACTAAACCGGCTGGAACTTCCCATCTATACTGTATTTGACATTTTTTCAGTTCATCAACCAGGAAGGCATAATCCCTTCTAACTCTCAACATTTTGGGAGGAATTTCTTTCATCGTCATCACCTCCTGTCCTTTGACCTGGAGCTTATACTTAAAGGTAGCCTGTAAAATTTCATTACACAGTGTTCTTGTAGTAAAATATATTACAATGTCTCTTGGCAAATGTTTCTGTTTAGCCACCCATGAATTGACACAATATATCTTATCAATCTGCCAGTCCATCTCCACTTTCGTCCCCCCCATCGTCTGCGCCAATGCCTCTGCCATCATTTCTTTCAAATTCTCTTGTTTGTTCTCTTTCACCCCTCTTATTCTTAAAGCAAATTCCATGACTCTGTTTTGAATAATTGTTACATCAACTTCACCCCTTTCAGTTTTATTCTGAATCTCTCCTAATTTGTCACCCAAGCTTACTGTAGATTGTTTAATTTCTTCGATTTCATCCTCCAATATTTCAATGTTGTCTGCCAAACCTTTAAAAGCCAATAAAATGTCCTCCCTAATTTGCTGATTCTGAATTACAATCTCCTCCGAAACAACCTGTATTTTTTCATTAGTTTCATTAATTTTTTCATTAAAGATAGTAGTAAGTTCTCGCTGTGTAGCTTTCAGGGCTTCCTGTATCATTCCAAGCGTTAAAATCTGTGGGTGTATAGGGTGTGTGTGTGCAAAAGCTTGCATTCTAGAAGTATGCACAGGGGAACTTTCAGCACTCCCTGATCCTTTAGTGGGAACAGTCTTTACAGGTTTTGAGGCCATTGAACTATATTTTATTTCAAAAGCGAAGGTAAAAGTCCATCAAAGATAGAGAGTTTTCATGCAGTGGGCAGCTAGCAAAATGAAACTTTCCTTTAACTTTCACTTACCATGCCCTTTCAGACCTCAATCACCATTTTGTTGCAAATTAACTAAGTTGTTACTTTTGAATAAACATTGGAGTTAAGTTTTGAATACTTGCCGTCTGGCTTCTCCTGGTTTGTTCTGCCTGCAGCAATTTAAGATGTTGGAATTCTTTTGTTATTGGCAGGGATGGTCACGGCTTCTTGCTCTGCTAGTTTTAGCAGAGGCATCCCAGGTCCGAAGCATACTGACAGGCTTTTAGGGAGCTCTCCCTCTTCGCGCCCCAGAGCATTCCCTGGGGCACTTGGGGGGCTCTACCTCCGCCTGTCTGCTCTCCTCTCTCCCCTTTGCCCGGGGAGGAGGGTTTCCAGCCACCAGACAGCTGTTTTTCTGCTGTTCTGGCAGCTTACGGTGCCGGGGATTAGGCGCTCCCAAGAAGCGTCTGCGAGGCTACGCGGAGCCACCGGAAGTCCGAGATTATTCCGGTCTTGATGGGAAGAGGTAGGTATAGTGGGAGCAGAGGGGTGGGTCGCTCTCAGGGAATAAGACCTCGCTGTGTACAAGCGATCCCTTGTTCCAGCCCCTCTGATGTGGTTCCATCTTGCTCAACCCGAGTACCTGATGACCGGGGTTTTCAGGGCCCTGGACTCAAGCTGATGCTGTTGAATGCCAGGTCAATTGTCAACAAAGCCCCCCTGATACATGATTTAATCACAGGCGAGGGGGTGGACCTGGCATGCATAACTGAGACCTGAGAGAGTAGCCCTCTCTGAGATATGCCCAGACGGGTTCTCAGTGTTGCATCAGCCGCGACCCAAGTGAAGGGGGAGAGGAGTGGCTATTATAAAGTGCTGGAATCTGCATCCTCGTAGGAGCCCTGCCCCGGAGATTGTCGGGTGTGAGATGCTTCTTCTGAAGTTGGACGTAGGGGTACAGGTGGGCCTTTTGTTAGTGTACCTGCCTCCCAGCTGCGTTACTAAGGCCCTGCCTGAGCTGCTTGAGTCAGTAGAAAGCCTGGCAGTGGAGTTCCCCAGGCTTGTGGTGCTGGGGGACTTTAATCTGCCCACGGCGGGCAAAACCTCTGGTGCAGCTCAGGAGTTCATGGATTCCATGACAACCATGGATCTGACCCAAGTAATCCAGAGTCCGACTCATGAGGGAGGTCACATACTTGACCTAATGTTTCTCTTGGGGCAGTGGAGAGATGATCTGAAATTTGGGGATATAGTCACCACCCCGTTGTGGTCAGATCATTTCCTACTGAGGTTGGATTTCACAGCCCCACTCCTCCCCTGCAGGGAGGCGGGACTGACTAGGTGGTTCCGCCCCAGGCACCTAATGGAGCCAGAAGGATTCCAGAGGGAATTTGGGGAAATACCTGAAACCCTAGTCCACAATTCGTCTGAGTCCCTGGTGGCTGCCTGGAACATTGCAGCCATCAGGGGCATTAGATCGGATTGCGCCTTTTCGACCTCTCCGTGGCAGTGGATCCCGGAAAGCTCCTTGGTTTACTGAGGAGCTCCGGGAGATGAAACGCCACAAGAGACGTCTGGAGCGACATTGGAGAGCCAGTCAATCCGAATCTGACTGAACACTTCTAAGAACTTTTATTAAGTCTTATTTAGTGGCAATAAGGGCAGCAAAACATGTTCATTTTTCCGCTCTTATTGCATCCACAGATTCTTGCCCAGCCACCTTGTTTAGGGTGACTCGCTCCCTCCTTGCAAAAGGGGGAAGTGAGGAACACTTGCACGTAGAGCTGAGGAATTCGCACAGTTTCTGACAGATAAAATCACTCAGATCTGGTCAAATCTGGACTCTAGCTGGACAGAGCCCATTGAGTTGACAGGGGCAAGTCTTAGTCCAGTGTTGTGGGAAGAGTTTGAGCCAGCTACTCCTGATTACGTGGACAAGGCCGTGGGTGCGATGAGCTCTTCCACCTGTTTATTGGACCCGTGCCCCTCCTGGTTGGTTTTGGCCAGCAGAGAGGTGGCACGTGGCTGGATCCAGGCGGTAATCAACGCTTCTTTTAGGGAGGGATCCGTACCACAGCCTTTAAAGGTTGCGGTGGTGAGACCCCTCCTTAAAAAGCCTTCCCTGGATCCGGCGGATTTGTGCGCTCTACATGGGGCTACCCTTGAAGAGTACCCGGAGACTTCAACTGGTGCAAAATGTGGCTGCACGTGCTGTGGTGAGTGTCTCAAGATACACCCACATAACACCCATACTCCGCCAGCTGCATTGGTTGCCCATTGGTCTCCAGGTGCAATTCAAGGTGTTGATTATCATCTTTAAAGCCCTACATGGCTTAGGACCAGGTTACCTCTGGGACCGCATCCTACCTCATACTTCCCTTTGACTGGTTAGGTCCCACAGAGTGGGTCTCCTCCAGGTCCCGTCAGCAAAACAATGCCAGCTGGCGGGGTCTAGGGGCCCCTGTTCTCTGGAACCAACTACCCCCAAAGATCCGAATTATCCCCACCTTGCTAGCCTTTCGAAAAGCCATTAAGACATGGCTCTTCCTGCAGGCGGGGTGATTTTGAGACAACTTTACATCTGAGGTCTCCCCCATGTATGCACGGTTTTGTATGTCTTTTTAACTCTTTTAAATTGTTTTTAATAATTTTATTGTTTAGTTGTTCTTTAAAATGCTGTACGCCGCCCTGAGTCCTCAGGGAGTAGGGCGGCATAGAAGAATTCATAATAAACAAACAAACAAACAAACAAACAAACAAACAAACAAACAAACAAACAAACAAACAAACAAACAAACACTTATCTTCATTTGTCATTTTTTCTCCGAAAATACCTAATAAGAAAAGCTCCGGCTTCAAGGGAATCATTTGTGAGGTAGTTTTTTCAAGGCAGTTTTTGATCTTAATCCAAAAGTTCTTCCCCTTGGGGCAGGTCCATCATAGATGGTAGTATGTTCCTATACCTTCTTTGCATTTCCAGCACTTTGGGGAAAGTTTCGGGAACATTTTTGCCAATCGTGCTGGAGGAAGGTGCCACCGGTAAAACATTTTATATATGTTTTCTTTGTATGGTATCGCCAGTGTTAATTTGTAATTTATATTCCAATTTTTTTCCCATTCATTTAGATTAATTGAGTAACCAAAGTTTTGTGACCACGCGATCATTGAACCTTTTACCACCTCTTTAAATAGATTATACTGAAGTAGGAAATTATATAGTTTAGAAATCATTTTTTGTCAGTGCCCATTAGTATCCTATCTAAATCACAAGTTTTTTGAAATCCATATTTTGATTTGTCTTTGTTATATTTCGATTTAACCTGTAGGTAGAGCCACCAATCAAGATCTATTCCTTTTTCTTTGAGTTCTTGTTTCAAGAACATCTCATTGTGTTCGTCTAAGAGTTGTTGGTATATTATGATCTTATTTACATCTAACAGGTTCAGGTGACTGCTTCAGTTGATGATATCCATTTTGGAATACTTCTGTAATGATCCTTCCTTATTGTTAACCATGTATCTAATAAATTCTTTCTTATATAATGTCACCGGAAATATGTATGTGTTTTATAGATGTCCCCCCATAAGAAAGCATGCCAACCAATCTGCAAATCGAAACCCTCTAGGGTTAATATCCTTCTATTTTTTAGTTTAATCCATTCCTTCATCCAATTAAGTGTAACAGATTGGTGGTATAGCTCCCAGTTGGGGAGACCAAATCCTCCTCTCCTATGGTCCTGAAGAAGTTTCAGTTTAATCCTCGCTTTTCTTTTTGCCCATATGAATTTATGAATCATTTTATTTAAATTTGAGAAAACTGTTTTGTTCAATTTTATTGGGGCTACCTGAAATAGGAATAAGATCTTGGGTAGGATGTTCATTTTAATTATCACAATTTTACCCATAAATGATAATTGGAGTTTTGACCATCTGTCCAGGTCCTTACTGATTTTCTGTATTAGTTTTGTATAATTATCCTGCTTTAATGAGCTACATCTTGCAGTGAGCCATATCCCAAGATATTTAACTCTTTTAACTCTTTTCATACCTAATAGGTTTTCCAATTCGATATTTTGTTATTATTTTGTTTTTTCCTTAATTTTTAGGCCTGCCACCTTTCTGAATTTTTCAATTTCATCGATTAGAATTGGGCCAGTCTCTAAAGGTTCTTCAAGAATAAATGTCATATCATCAGCGAAGGCTTGGAGTTTGAATTCCTCCTTCCTGACTTTTAGGCCTTTTATCTCTTGCATGCTTCTTACTTTCCTCAGTAGGCTTTCCAATGCTAATATAAAGATTAGTGGGGCTAACGGGCAACCCTGGCATACTCCTTTTTTAATATCTATTTTCCTGGTTATGTCGTTATTTACTATTATTTTAGCTGTTTGATTACTGTATATTGCTCTGAATCTGATTAACCTTATAAATTTTTCACTGAATTTCATTTTTTCTAATTGTAAAATAAAAAATTGCCAGTAAAGGTTATCATACGCTTTTTGAGCATCGACAAATATAAGCGCTAATTGTTTGTCTATATGTATGTTGTAGTACTCTAGTGTATTGAATATTATTCTGGTGTTGTTCCTTATCTGTCTGTGAGGTAAAAAAACCTTTTTGGTCTGAGTGGATAATCTGATTTAGAATTTTTTTGAATCTTTCGGCTATTATTGATGCAAGTATTTTGTAATCCGTATTTAGAAGTGAAATTGGCCTGTAATTTTGAATCTGTTGTTTATTTGAATCTTCTTTGGATATCAGAGCTATATATGCTTCTTTCCAGGACTCGGGTATTTCCCCTTTTTCCATTGTTTCATTAAATGAGTCTAACATTACTGATTCTAATGAGCTTTGTAAATTTTTGTATATTTCAAAGAGGATACCATCCGGACCTGGTGATTTATTATTCTTTTGTTTACCAATGGCGTTTCTTAATTCTGTTAGAGTTATCCTATCATTTAGCACAGTGGTTCCCAAACGTTTTCAGTCCACCGCCCCCTTGGTACTACAAACTCATCCTCACCGCCCCCCACCCCACCCCCTCAGGTGGGCATGGCTTAGTGGTCAGGTGACCAGGTAGGCATGGCCAACTTGTAAAGTGTGGTGAAACTCACTTAACAACGCTCTTGCTTAGCAACCAAAATGTTAGGCTCAATTGTGGTCATAAGTCTTTCGTTCTTTCTTTCTTCTCTGCCTTCCCCCTTCTTTCTTTCTTTTTCTTTCTGTCTTTCTTCCTACCATCTTTCTTTTTCTTTCTTTCCTTTCTTTCTTTCTGTCTGTCTTCCTTCCTTCCTACCATCTTTTTCTTTCTTTCTGTCTTCCTTCCTTCCTACCATCTTTCTTTCTTCCTCCCTCCCTCCCTCCCTCTTTCTTTCCTTTTTCTTTCCTTCTTCCCTCCCTTCACTTCCCTCCCTTTCTTTTTCTGTCTGTCTGTCTTCCTTCCTTCCTACCATCTTTCTTTCTGTCTGTCTTCCTCCCTCCCTCCCTCTTTCTTCCTTCCTTTTTCTTCCTTTCCTTTTTCTTTCCTTCTTACCTCCCTCCTTTCTTTTTCTGTCTGTCCTCCTTCCTTCCTACCATCTTCCTTCCTTCCTTCCTTCCTTCTTTCTCTTTCTTTCTCTTTCTTTCCTTTTTCTTTCCTTCTTCCCTCCCTTCCCTTCCCTCCCTCCTTTCTTTTTATGTCTGTCTTCCTTCCTTCATACCATCTTTCTTTCTGTCTTCCTCCCTCCTCTTTCTTTCTTTCTTTCCTTCTTCCCTCCCTCCCTCCTTTCTTTTTCTGTCTGTCTTCCTTCCTGCCTGCCATCTTTCTTTCTGTCTGTCTTCCTCCCTCCTCTTTCTTTCTTTCTTTCTTTCTTTCTTTCTTTCTTTCTTTCTTTCTTTCTTTCTTTCTTTCTTTCTTTCTTTCCTTCTTCCCTCCCTCCCTCTTTTCTTTTTCTGTCTGTCTTCCTTCCTTTCTACCATCTTTCTTTCTTTTTCTTTCTTTCCTTCTTCCCTCCCTCCTTTCTTTTTCTGTCTGTCTTCCTTCCTTCCTGCCATCTTTCTTTCTGTCTGTCTTCCTCCCTCCCTCCTTCTTCGTTTCTTTTTCTTCCTTTCCTTTTTCTTTCCTTCTTACCTCCCTCCTTTCTTTTTCTGTCTGTCCTCCTTCCTTCCTTCCTACCATCTTCCTTCCTTCCTTCTTTCTTTTTTCTTTCTCTCTCTCTCTTTCTCTTTCTTTCTTTCTTTCTCTTTCTTTCTCTTTCTCTCCTTTTTCTTTCCTTCTTACCTCCCTTCCCTTCCCTCCCTCCTTTCTTTTTGTCTGTCTTCCTTCCTTCATACCATCTTTCTTTCTGTCTTCTTCCCTCCTCTTTCTTTCTTTCTTTCTTTCTTTCCTTCTTCCCTCCCTCCTTTCTTTTTCTGTCTGTCTTCCTTCCTTTCTACCATCTTTCTTTCTTTTTCTTTCTTTCCTTCTTCCCTCCCTCCTTTCTTTTTCTGTCTGTCTTCCTTCCTTCCTACCATCTTTCTTTCTTTCTGTCTTCTTCCCTCTTTCTTTCTTTCTTTCTTTCCTTCTTCCCTCCCTCCTTTCTTTTTTTGTCTGTCTGTCTTCCTTCTCTTCTACCATCGTTCCTTCTCTTTCTTTCTTTCTTTCTTTCTTTCTTTCTTTCTTTCTTTCTTTCTTTCTTTCTTTCTTTCTTTCTTTCTTTCTTTCTTTCTTTCTTTCTTTCTTTCTTTCTTTCTTTCTTTCTTTCTTTCTTTCTTTCTTTCTTTCTGTCTTCCTTCCTTCCTTCCTTCCTTCCTTCCTCTCTCTTTCTTTTTTCTTTCCTTCTTCCCTCCCGTCCCTTCCCTCCCACCAGCCGTGGCCATGCCGCCGCCGCTCAACCAGGACGATGGCTTGGTAAGCATTCTCTGGGTCATACATCAGGTCGCAGAGCACCATCAAGGCTGGCTGCCGTGTCAGCAGCTCGGGGTGCTGCAGCTCTTCATTGAGCTTGGGGAGGCCTCAGCAGCCGAAGGCCACAGGCGCCTTGGTGGGGTCGATGTCAGGGGGCAGCTAGGCTGAGATCCACGGGTGCTCCATGCCGAAGGGAAGCCCACCGAATTGCATGCGCCAGGTTGCTAGGCACCAGGGAAAGTCCGCGCACGCACAGGTTCCGCAGTAGGGCCTTCCTGCGGGTCTGCAAGCACTCGCCCGAGCAGCTTTGGGAACAGTCAGCTTCCCTCGTTGCTGTGCCGTGCTCAGTACCTAGCACTTGTAACTCCGTCGCATTCCACGCTCTTGTGTGCAGGGCAGCCCATTCTGAAAAAAATCTCACATTTTCTTTCAGAATGGGCTGCCCTGCACACAAGAGCGAGGAACGCGAGGGAGCTTCAAGTGCTAGGTAGGATGCCCATTGCACAATGGGACGCAGTTTGGAGTGACCAGTCATGCGGGGTGGAGCGGAGCAGAGCGGGGGCTGGGCAGGGGCTAGCCGGGCCGTGAGACGAGCATCATACCTAGCACTTGTAACTCCATCGCATTCCATGCTTTTGGGTGCAGAGCAGCCCATTCTGAAAGAAAACATCTCATGTTTTCTTTCAGAATGGGCTGCCCTGCACACAAGAACAAGGAATGCGAGGGACCTTCAAGTGCTAGGTAGGACGTGCGGTGGGATGCAGTTTGGGGTGACCAGTCGTGCAGGGCGGGGTGGAGCGGAGCGGAGTGGAACGGAGCCTGGGCGGGGGCTGGGTGGGCCGCGAGATGGGCATCATACCTAGCACTTGTAACTCCGTCACATTCCACACTCTTGTGTGCAGGACAGCCCATTCTGAAAGAAAACATCTCGCGTTTTCTTTCAGAATGGGATGCCCTGCACACAAGAGCGTGGAACGCAAGGGAGCTTCAAGTGCTAGGTAGGACACAGTTTGGGTGACCAGTCGTGTGGGGCGGGGTGGGGTGGAGCAGAGTGGAGCCTGGGCGTGGGCTGGGCGGGCCGTGAGACGGGCATCATACCTAGCACTTGTAACTCCATCACATTCCACGCTCTTGTGTGCAGGGCAGCCCATTCTGAAAGAAAACATCTCGCATTTTCTTTCAGAATGAGCTGCCCTGCACACAAGAACGAGGAATGCGAGGGAGCTTCAAGTGTTAGGTAGGATGCAGTTTGGGGTGACCAGTCGTGCAGGGCGGGGTGGAGCGGAGTGGAGCCTGGGCAGGGCTGGGCGGGCCGTGAGATGGGCATCATACCTAGCACTTGTAACTCCGTTGCATTCAACGCTCTTGTGTGCAGGGCAGTCCATTCTAAAAGAATACGTCTCGTGTTTTCTTTCAGAATGGGCTGCCCTGCACACAAGAGCGAGGAACGCGAGGGAGCTTCAAGTGTAAAAGCATGGCGAACCACCTACCGCCCCCCTGGCCCCTCTCACCGCCCCCTGTCACCACCCTTGCCTCTCACCGCCCCCCTAAGGGTTCCCCCCCTGGGGGGCAGTACCGCCCACTTTGGGAACCACTGATTTAGCATATTCCTGTCCTCCTCCAGTACGATTGGCAAATTGTTTTCATTGAGATATTCTTTAATTACTTCATCTTTTAGGTCTTCCTGTTTGTAAAGATCGGTATAAAAAGTTTGAATTATATTTTTTTTCTCAGTGATTCTGGTGTGTATTTCCCCGTTTTGGTCTTGTAGAATGTCAATTGTTCTATCTGCTTTTTCTTTTGCAAGTTTATGAGCGAGCCATCTTCCTGGTTTGTTGGCTGATTCAAAATAATTTTGTTTTGCTAGTTTAAGTTTCTGGCCAATTCTTCCTGCATTATCAAGTTAATTTTATGTCATGTTTAAATCCTCTAATGTTTTGGAGTCTTTGGGGTCTTCTTGCAAGGTATTCTCTAATTTATGTAATTCAGTTGTTAATGTATTTAATTTGTTGTTCCTCTCTTTGTTACATTTAGCCAAGTAAGCTATGGACAGCCCCCTTATGTATGCCTTCGTTGTGTCCCATAGGGTTCTTAGGGATGTTTGTTCTTTGGTATTAATCCAGAAAAAAAAGTCTAATTCTTTCTGCATCATTTTTATATAATCTTTTTCCTTTGTTATTGTTTGGTTTAACGTCCATCTTGCTCTTATTTTGCTATTTTGCTCTTTCCATTTTATCCATAGAGGATTATGGTTGGCCCAGGCATTTGGGAGAATTTCAAGCTCAGCCAAATCATTTAAGAATTCCCCATTTGCCCAGGCCATGTCAATCCTTGACCATGATTTGTGTGGAAATGAAAAGAAGGTATACTGCCTGCTGTCTGGATTGTGATATTGCCAACTGTCTCTTAAATTAAATTCTGTAGCCAATTGATCAAATGTTGCCGGTAGTAGTCTTCTTGCTTTTTTCGTATTAGTACCTTTGTAGTCCTTTTTCCTGTCAACAACTGCATTAAAGTCCCCTATTATCAATAATTTTTCCCATTGTATTTCTAGTAATTTTTTATGTAGGTTAGAGAAAAAGGCTGATTGGTTTATATTTGGGGCATATATAACTGCTATTGTTATGGATTTGCTTCCATTTTTTATTTGTATTATCAGTGTTCTACCGTCCTTGTCTGAGTATAGGAGTTTTGGATTCAACCATGCTTTTGTGTATACTGCCATTCCTCACTTCTTAAGTGTAGATAATGCTGTGAATAATATACCTAACTTTGGGGATTCCAGAATCTGATGTTGTTCTTTTTTGATATGTGTTTCTTGTAGACAGATAATGTTTGCACTTTTAAAAATAATTTGTGGAATATTTTTTTCCTTTTTGTGGGTAAGTTTAGTCTATTTATGTTCAAACTTACTGTCTGTTCAATTGGTGGTTTCCCTTGGTTTTGCTCTCTTTGCCTTGGTCTGTGCTCTTGTTGTCTAACCATTTCTGCCATAGTTAACTGCTACCATCCTCACACTTTCTTCTTTTTGCAGTAAGTTTTCTTCTGAACTTATCTCCTCCAAACTCTCCCTTTCCCTTTCCCTCTCTACCTTACTTTCATGTTCCTCTACTTCCTTAATGTACTGCTCGAAAAAGTCTCTGGCATCTTCTATTGTTGTGATTTTATGTTTTTTATCCAATAAGGTTATTAGCATTCCTTCAGGTAATAGCCACCTGAAGGATATCCTATGTCTAATCAGTTTGGTGGATAAGAACTGATAGGGCCGCCTTTTTCCCCTTATACATCTTGGTATTTGTCTAAGTATTAGTATCTCTTTACCCTTGTGTGTAACTGTGTTTTCTTTCGATAGGTTATAGATTTCATCTCTAACTATTCTTTTGGTAAATCTGATATGTACTTCTTTTGGTAGTCTGTTCTTTCGGGCATAGTTCATATTCAGTCTATATATTTCATCCATATCCATTATTGTTTCCTGTACTGTTCTATTTGTGATACTAGCAATTATTTGCACCATGACCTCTGGTACGTTTTCATCTTTGCTTTCGGTAACATTTTGAAACCTAAGAAAGAAGGCCGATTTTTCAAGCTCTAGGTTTAGAATGGCCTCTTTGAGATCCCTGTTTACTAGATCCATTTTATTCTCTGCTACTTGGAGTCTAAGTTCAATCCTCTCATTATGTTCCTCTATTTTTTTTAATCCTTTGTACATTATTTGTCAGTACTCCTTGAATTGATTCCATTCTCTCATCAAGCCTTCCCACCCTATCATCCACCTTTTTGATATTGTCCCTCACCTCTCCCATGTTCCCTCTCATATGGTTGTAATTTCTATCAATGGACTCCTGCAGTTTAATCATCATCTCCTGGAGTGATGCAAGAGTTGTCGATGTTACTTGTGTGCTAGAAGTTCCACCTGCTCTCTCCCCTGTCGGACCTTCAGTAGTGTGTTGGCTTAATGGGGTTGAGGGTAGGGTTGATGAGGGTATTTTTTCCCCTATTTCTTTCTTTGGTTCCCACTGTTTGTTTTATTACTATTTATACCATCTTCTTCAAGTCACACATCAATCTATTTCTTAGAATCTAAGATGTGTTTCCTAAAATAATTATACCACACCCTTAATTCCTTCAATGTAAATTATAGATTATATATAAATGTTATCACCATTGATCTATCACATTCACAAGAGATCAATTAATAATTATCAAATGCCAAGAATAATTAATCTAAATTCTATATATAATATTATATTCTAAACTCTATTATATAAATATTAATATAAATATATAAATATATAGCAATGAATATTTCTAGAATGTACAATTTGTGTATATAGTCCAAAGTCCACAATTTATGTATATATGAATATATTATGTAGGGAGTAGAGTATAATATAAATCAATATTAATATTAATATAGTATCTTATATGAAATTTATCTGGGGTAAGGATTCAATTGAATTATAGCTGTGAGTACTCACTTATATCTGTTTCTTTTAATCTATTGTCCTTTTGTTGATGTAGTCTGTATTTTGGTTACTTTTAGGTAATATTCTTACTAGTCCTTAAAGTCCAATGTTAATCTTGCTGGTAGTTCTATCTCCTTCTTTAATAGTTAAAAGTGTCCTCCCGGTTTTGCTGTGTCACCATCTCAGTTCCTTCTCTTCTCTTTCAACTCTAACTTCCTCCCACCTTCCGCACTTTCCAAAAATCTTTCTTGCCCTTTTGCTGTAGTTCTTTATCTTTTTAACTCTCCAAACAGAGTTTTTTGTATTTCTTGCAGATCGCTTTAAATCAAATCAGGTCGAAAACATCCTTATCGTGTCTTACTTCAGCAAGCTCTCTGCCTGTCCTTTGCCTGTCCTTTCGCTCCTGCTTGCAATCGCTGCCTTTAGCCTCTAGGAGCTTTCTGTCTTCAATCCACAGGTCAGCAATCAGCTACAAGGGCACACCATCTTATTTCCTTCCACCAGTTGTTGAAAAAACCTCTCAATAGTATCTTTCTCACACAATCTCCGCCACAGTTCTTTGCTGTTTTTCTCTTGCTTCCTTAATCTGAGTCGGGCTGTCATGCCTCTGGATCGGCCATGGAGGCCAATTTCTTTGTGATCGGCTCCAGGAGTTATTCTCACTCTCTGGGTGGATTGCTTGTCCTCCATAGAGGCTCCAAACTCTTCCCCTTTGAATCACTCTTCCCTCCAAGTCAGTTATCGCCGCTAAGCAACCGAAATCGCTGAAAAGCACTGATACAACCTTGGAGGCTCCTGAGGCTGCTGCGCTCTGGCATGACGTCAAACCAGAAGTCGAGACCACATTTGTTAATAGGAAGTGTCTCATCAAGAGAAAAGGGAATGTTTGTGCACAGGGTGTAAAAGAGGATAATCTTTATGTATTGCAGGGACAAAAGGTCCAATGTTCCCAGATATTTAAGAATGTAGCAGAGCCCAATTCTTGTGTTCATCTTCTACACAGAAGACTAGGGCATGTTAGTTTTAAGGTTGTACAGCAAATGCAAGAATTTGCAGAAGGGTTAAATTTAAAGGGATGAAAGGCATATTTGGACTGTGCAATATGCAAAGCATCTAAGTCCAAAGCATTCCCAGTGAGCAAATGTAGCACAAGACAAACAACAAGAGCTTTAGAATTGGTTCATGCAGATTTAATTGGGCCTATGCAAGCCAGTTTGGGAGGAGCAAAGTATGCGCTGGTCATTGTAGATGACTACAGTAGGTTTGGGTTTTGCTACTTACTTAAGAGTAAAACAGAGGTGCTACAGCAATTTAAGCAATGGTTAAGCTTTGTAGAGAGAAGGTACAAACAACAGGTATGTCAGTTGCAAACTGACAGAGGTTCTGAATTTATGTCAACAAATTTTCAACAATGGTTGGGACAGTTGGGAATAAGACACAGACACACAAATCCTTACATAGCAGCTGAGAATGGAGTTGCTGAAAGGCGGAATGGTGTTTTCCAAACAATGAAAGACTCATTACTGGAGGATTCTGGTATGAGCAGGTCATATTGGGGTGAAGCCATACTGACTGCCCATTGTTTAGTTAATAGGCTGTGGAATTCATCCATCAACAATACTCCATATGCCATGCTATATGGGAGAAAGCCATCTCTGGCACATTTAAGAATTTTTGGAAGTACTGCATGGGTACATATTCCAAAGGCAATTAGAAGAAAGGGACAGCAAAAGGCTAGAAAGCTCAGATTTGTGGGCTATGAGCCAGGCTCAAAAGGCTATTGCTTTAGTCCAAAAAGTGGAGGAGGGAACTAGAGGGGCAGCCATACTGGATCTAATACTTACAAACAGAGAAGAAACAATAGAAGGAGTCGAAGCTGCGGGAACACTGGGCGAGAGTGACCACGTAATACTAAAATTCACCATAATGCAAACACAAATAACTGAACATAACGACACCTATATCCCAGACTTTAAAAAAGCTGACTTCAATAAACTCAGAGAAAACCTGGGAAAGATCTCTTGGATGGAAGTACTAAAGGGTAAAACAAATCAAGAAGCCTGGGAGATCCTGAAAAACATGATCATAAAAGCCCAGAACACCACAATACCGATGAGGAAGAAAAACAAGAAATCCAAAAGGAAACCAGCATGGCTAAACAAAGACCTCACCGATAAACTGAATGAAAAAAAAAAGATAAATACAAAAAATGGAAAGAGGGGCACATAACCAAGGCAGAGTACCAACAGACAGCCAGAATCTGTAAAGAAACAATCAGGACAGCAAAGGCCCAGAATGAACAAAGACTCGCAACAAAAGTCAAAGACAACAAAAAAAGCTTCTTCCAACACATTAACAACAAGAAAAAAATCAAAGAAACAGTTGGTCCACTAAAGAGAGAAGATGGCAAAGAAGTAACAGGCAACACAGACAAAGCAGAGCTACTGAACACATTCTTCGCATCAGTCTTCACACAAAAGGAAACTTCAGCTCAACTACCCAGCAACACAAATATAAAAAACAGATTCGAAGCAAGACTCAACCTAAGCAAAAATACAGTAAGAGATCACCTATCTGAACTTAACGAATACAAAGCACCAGGACCAGATGGATTACATCCCAGAGTCCTAAAAGAACTAGCAGAAGTCATTTCAGAACCACTGCACCACATCTTCCACAAATCCTGGAACACAGGGGAACTACCTGAGGACTGGAAAAGAGCTGACGTGGTCCCCATCTTCAAAAAAGGTAAAAAAACAGACCCAGGAAACTACAGACCAATCAGCCTAACATCAATACCTGGGAAAATACTGGAAAAAATAATTAAAAACCAGATCTCCCATCATCTAAAAACAAACCAAGTAATAACCAACAGCCAACACGGATTTGTTAAGAACAAGTCATGCCAAACCAACCTCATTTCATTGTTCAACACTGTGACCAAATTAGTAGACCAGCGTTATGCAGTAGACATAATATACCTGGACTTTAGCAAAGCATTTGACAAAGTAGACCACAACCTACTCCTTCATAAGCTAGAAAAAAGCGGGATAGACAGCTACACAACCAGATGGATTAACAATTGGCTGACCAACTGTACCCAGCGAGTAGTCCTCAATGGCTCTAAGTCCACATGGAGAGAAGTAAGCAGTGGGGTACCACAAGGTTCCGTCCTAGGCCCAGTACTCTTCAATATCTTTATAAATGACCTAGATGAGGGAATAGCAGGAGAACTAACCAAATTTGCAGATGATACCAAGCTGGCGGGAGTAGCAAACACCCCAGAGGACAGACTCAAAATCCAGAGGGACCTTGACAGACTCGAACACTGGGCCCAAACCAATAAAATGAAATTTAACACAGAGAAAAGTAAAATTCTGCACCTACGCAAGAAGAATCAAAAATACACATACAATCTGGGTGAAACCACACTCAATAGCAGTGATTGTGAGAGGGATCTCGGAGTCCTGGTAGACAGCCAACTAAATATGAGCCAGCAGTGTGCAGCAGCAGCCAAAAAGGCCAACACAGTCCTGAGCTGCATAAATAGAGGGATACAATCAAGGACCAGAGAGGTACTAGTACCACTCTATAAAGCCTTGGTCAGACCACATCTAGAGTACTGCATCCAGTTTTGGTCACCACATTATAAAAAAGACATTGAAACTCTAGAGAAAGTGCAGAAGAGAGCAACCAGGATGATAAAGGGTCTGGAAAATAAAACATACGAAGAGCGGTTGCAGGAACTGAGCTTGGCCAGTCTAGTGAAGAGAAGGACCAGGGGTGACATGATAGCAGTGTTTCAATACTTGAGGGGATGCCACAGAGAGGAGGGGGTCAGGCTGTTCTCTATGGCACCAGAAAGCCAAACAAGGAATAACGGATGGAAGCTGACCAAGGAGAGATTCAACCTGGAAGTGAGGAGAAACTTTCTGACAGTGAGAGCGATCAACCAGTGGAACAGCTTGCCAGCAGAGGTCGTGAGAGCCCCAACACTTGCGACCTTCAAGGAAAGACTGGACTGCCATCTGTCTCAAATGGTGTAGGAACTCCTGCTTGAGCAGGGGGTTGGACTAGATGACCTACAAGGTCCCTTCCAACTCTAATAATAAATCTAAATCTAAATCTAGCAATGGAAGTAAAAGGATGGTGATTTCAAGGTCTGCTAGTTTTGCAGAACAAAATTGGAACAGAGTTGATGCACTTAATGACAATAACTCATTTAATGATGGTAAATCATTTACTGATGGTGTCTATGTTCAGGGAGGAGAGTCTGAACAAGATATGAAGCCAGAAAGGCTTGAAACACAGGAGCAATCAATGCCACGAAGGTCAGAGCAATGTAACAAAGGAGTTCCACCTGACAGGTATTCTTCCAGTAAAGTTAAAGTGTGTAATGTGTGGTATGAGCCAAGAAACTATAAGGAAGTATTGGCATTACCAAAAGTTGAACAAATAAAATGGAAGGAAGCCATGGATAAAGAAATGAAATCCATGGGAGATCATGAAGTGTTCACATCTGTGACTTTGCCACAGGGTACCAAAGCTGTGGGATGTATGTGGGTATATAAGAAAAAGGTATTGCCCAATAATGAAGTACAGTATAAGGCAAGGTTAGTGGCACAAGGTTTTTCACAATTAAAGAATGTGCACTATGATGAGGTGTTTGCGCCAACTGTAAAAGGTGAAAGTATAAGGTTAGCACTGGCATTAGCAGCAGCATATAGGCATAGAATTTCGCATTTTGATATAACCACTGCATTCCTCAATGCTGAATTAGAGGAAGAAATTTATATGGTTCAAGCACCAGGGTATGAAAGTAAAAAGCCTAACATGGTGCATAAATTGAACAAGGCCATTGTGAGCTGAAGCAGTCAGCCAGAAATTGGAATATCTGTTTAGATACTGCATTGAAGGGTCTTGGGTTCAAGAGTTGCAAAGCTGATGGTTGCATATACATTGGAAAGTTACAAGGTGGAAATTGTCTACTATTAGCATTTGTGGATTATTTTTGCTTCATTGCAAAGGATGAATCACAAGTAAAAGAATTTGCTAATAAGTTAGAAAAGAAATTTGAATTAAAGAATTTGGGAGAAATAAAGAATTATCTTGGTGTAGAGATACAAAAAACTGAAAAAGGTGGTTATATTCTCAGTCAAAGGAGAAAAACTGAGCAGTTATTAGAGAAATATAACATGAAAGATTGTAATACTGCTCCTACACCTATGAGCACCAATTTTTACAATAGTTTGGGTGAGGACAAAAGTGAAGCCTGTGATCAAGAGATATATCACTCAGCAATAGGAAGTCTGTTATATCTGTCACAGTGGTCCAGACCAGACATAGCTTGTGCAGTAAGCATCCTAAGTCGCTTTACTGCTGCACCTACACAATTGCATTGGATGGGTGTGAAAAGGATTCTCAGGTATTTGAAGGGAACTGTGAATTTAGGTCTTCAAATACAGGTCACTGAAGAATTAAAATTGAAATGCTATGTTGATAGTGATTATGCAAATGATGTAAAAACCAGAAAGTCCAATTCTGGGATTGTAATAATGTTTGGAGGGGCTTTAATTGGTTGGAAATCCAGAAAACAAACAATGGTTGCTATTTCAACTTCAGGAAGCAGAGTTTATTGCATTGTCTGAGTTATGTTCTGAAGTAACCTGGTATGTACAGTTGTTACAAGATTTAAATGTAAAAGTAAATGAAGCTGTAATGGTATATGAAGATAATGCTGCCTGTATAAAAATGGCAACAGGTGACAGGGTGAAGAACAGAAGTAAACATGTAGACATTAAGTATTGTAATGTCAGGGAAGCTGTAAAAGAAAAATTGATAAGTTTACATCATTGTTCTTCAGAGGATAATTTGGCAGACATAATGACCAAACCATTGGGTGGTGTGCACCATGGGAAGAATGTAAAATTAATTGGTCTGATTGTCTCTTCCAGTCATGAAGGGAGGAGTGTTGAGATTTATTCCTGACTGGAAGAGCCAATGAGAACATGGTTAGTCAATGAATCTTGCTTGGTGACTCAGTCAGCCAATCAAAGTGTAAAGTACTACTGAGCATATCCAGAAACTGGGCAAGAAGAAGGGCGTGGTTTAGTCAGTTTGTGTTAAGTTCTCCATTAAAGTTCATTGTGAATGCATCTCTCCATGCGGTCTCTGTAAGAACATGTGGTACTGTAATCTTTTGTTATGTTTATAAAGAAGTTATTTGAATCAGCTAAATGCAGTAAATTGTGTAAGCTTCTGATTTATTTCGCAATGAAATCTCAATAAACCTTTTGTCATACAGGCTGATGCCAGCCATATGGCTGTCGGGGCTGTCCTACTCCAAGAAAATGAACAGGGCCAACTACAACCCTGCGCATACATATCTAAAAAACTAGACACTGAACAAAGATGGGCTATCTGGGAGAAGGAGGCATATGCAGTGCGATGGGCTCTCCTTACCTGGAGACATTTCCTAGAGGGGAACAAAATCCCTTTTGAGTTGTGGATCGATCATAAAAATCTGGAGGCCCTTAAGACCTCGTGGAAACTCTCCCCAAAACAAGTGTGCTGGGCTCAATATTTTAAGTGTTTTGACTTCAGCCTCAAATATTTTCCTGGGGGGAAGAATTTTCTAGCAGACGTACTGTCCAGTAAACCATAATATAATAGCAGAAAACCTGAAGTAACCGAACCCCTGCTCCCAGTCTCCTAGCTGGCAGCCAAGGTGATAACCAGGTTGCAAGCCAAACAGGACCTTCTAGTGGACAATGCATTTAAACAAGCCCTACTTAACAATGACTAGTTCCAAGCCCATAAAAATACCTGTTTGCTTAAAGACAACCTGGCTTGGGTAGGGGGGAAATTATACATTCCAGCTAGCCAGAGGCTTCCTTTCATGAAGGTATGCCATGGTTCAAAACTGGCTGGCCACTTCGAGTTCGTAAAAATTCTGCACCTTATAAAAAGACAATTCTGGTGGCCATTCCTCAAGAAATACATAGAAAGCTATGTTGCCAGTTGCCCTGTCTGTGCAGCAGCGAAAAGAAGGCAAGGAAAAACCACTGGATTCTTACAAACCATAGCCGAGCCTTCGGCACCCTGGAAAGAGATCTCCATGGATTTTATTGTAGAAGTGCCAGAAAGTGGGGGAAATACTGTCATTTGGGTTGTAACAGACCTGTTCTCCAAGCAGGCCCATTTTATCCCCTGCCAAAGAATCCCCACTGCCAAGGCACTTGCCAAGATATTCCTACAGCACATCTATCGACTACACAGGCCCCCACAAAGAATCATATCTGATCGGGGAGGTTCAATTCACTTCAAAGTTCTGGAAAGCTTTTCTGGGCCTCCTAGGTACCAGCCAGGGTCTAAGCTCCTCCCACCACCCGGCCACTAACGGAGCATGAGAGAGACTGAACAGCGTTCTAGAACAATATTCGAGATGTTTTATTAATTATCAGCAAGATAACTGGACAGACCTCCTGCCCTTTGCAGAGGTGGCGTACAATAACTCTGTATATTCTAGCATGGGATTCACCCCGTTCCGAGTTGCAACAGGCCAGGATTTCACCCCAATGCCAGAACTACCAGTAGAGGAACTAACCAAACCCTCCCTTAAGGAGTGGATACAATTGCAAAACACCTGGCCAGTAATAAGATTAGCTCTAAGTGAGGCAAGGGCTGCTTTTAAAACTCATGCTGACAAAAAAAGAACTGAACAAAAACCTTTCAAGATAGGTGATAAGGTCTACTTATCTACCAAATTCCTACAGTCCTTGCAACCCTCCCAAAAGTTGGGACCTAAGTTCATAGGACTTTCCCCTATCACTAGGATCATTAACCTTGGAACCGTGGAATTACTCCTCCCCAAAACACTTAGGCAGGTCCACTCAGTGTTTCACTGCAACCTACTGAAGCCAGAAATTACCTCACCTCTAAGGCCACCTGCAGATGTTCCTCTGACCCCTATTATGATTGAGGAGGACCAACACTTGAAAATCAAGGAAATCCTAGACTCTTGCACACACCATGGCTCCACGCAATATTTAATAGCCTGGAAGCATTTACCACCCCATCCCAGAATGAGTGGGTGGCTAAAAAACATGTTAGAGCTCCCGCATTACTGAAGAAATTCCACAGTAAAAAAAATATCTCTGGCGAAAAAACAAAACGGGCCGCATAACCAACTACAAAAACCGATACAAAAACTTATGCAAACAAATAAAGACTGAATGCACAAATTATCATATCAATCAAGAGGAAAACCTCCTGCGCACAAATTCCAACTGGGTGTTCCACAATTTTGTAAACAACAAACTCAAAGTGACGAGAACTATCCCACCCCTAAAAGGCCCTAACAATAAAGACTGCAATGATGAATCCAGCAAAGCCAACCTCTTCAACACATTCTTCGGCTCAGTCTTTATTAACAGCAACAAC